>CM045073.1:25183904-25196924 GCA_024542945.1 allo-octoploid hybrid of Carassius auratus x Cyprinus carpio | reverse complement strand
TGTTCTGATTAAGTTCAGACTGGAGGTTGGCCAAAAGAGATCCACTACCTTCATGGGTGTGAGACTCAAATGTGACAACGAGTCACTGATGAATCAATAAATGAAAGTTATTATTCTTCAAGCATGAAGTAAGTGGCGTGAACTTCTAGTTCATTGGTGCTTATTGGGAGATAATTGAGAAAATTACAAGCACAGTAAATGGTAAAACTGTTTCTACAAACCAGTGTGTTCATAATTAAGATAATACATTAAAATAATATGGTAAGACCATTTGTAATATCAAGCAGCAGAACAAGCTGTTTTTGTAAAGTTAAAAAGCTGGAAGGAACTGAGACCAGAAGCAAGACTCATGAATTTACAAATGGATGGGAGGTCCAGAATAATAAAATACCTCAATTAATTTCAACCAATTTGTGATTAGTTACTATATATTTAGAATAACATATTCTAAATTGAATAATCACTTGAAAATTAGAGGTCAGATTAAACATAGAGCTACAATAATATTTAAACTGAATCAAATTAAGTGAACTGAACATAAGTAAAATATATGTCATGAATATACTAAAAGCTACTCTTATTTTAATATGATCACCTATATGGTATTATAAACTAATTCCAGCATCACAATTGGGGAATCATGTAGGTACAGTGCATTTAAATTAAAAGTTTTTTAGCTGTGAAGTTAAAATCTCTATAGCATGATCCTGGTGTGTAGAAAAAGCAGCACTCATACAAAACACACACACAAACACACTTAAACACAGTCTCAGGTCATTCTGTTCTTCACTTTCTGCAGGCTGTGTGACTGCTGTATTGGAAGGAGAGGCTGTGCTGCTCTGATTTCAGCTCTGAGATCAAACTCCTCACACCCTGACAGAACTGGATCTGAGACTTAATGAACCAGGAGACTCAGGGGTAAAGAACTCTCTGCTCTACTGAGGGATCCACACTGTAAACTGAAGGAACTACAGTAGTTATTGGTCATGCTTTCATTTTATCATCTTGTATTAAAGCAGATATTAGTTTATTATATTTTTCTTTATTTTACAGTATTTGACAATGTAAATTCCACAAGCTTCAAACAAGAATCAAAACAACGGTCAGACATTATATTATTCAAGGTTTCACAGGCAGCTTTTCGGAGACAGCGGTCTGATCAACGCTTCCAGGACAGAATGGGGGCGAGCAGGGAGCACTTGTCAGACTCAGGAAGTGCAGATTTCCTACATTGTCCAGCATCTCTGGCAAAATCTCCGCTCTCCAACCAACAAAATGGACAAACTCCTGCTCTCTCAGACAAATAGGATTTCTCCACTCTTTACTCTATGTTTCATGGAAACCCTGGCGAATGATGCCATAACGGACCCAACTCCATCTGCGGGCTTTCAGCTGTTTTAGAGCGGATGGGATCAAGGGTAAATGGCGTGGTGGTGAAATGCTTTTACATCAATGAATGGTGGGGTAGATGTAACTGTTTTAAAAGAGATGTGCTGTCCTGATCTAGAAATGCAGTTTGTAAACTACAAACCATTCTTTGCTCTTGTATTTCATTCTGGTGAGTTTCTACATTCCTCAGCAAGCGCCGCGTGAGCTCAGCTTACAAACTCACTGATCAGATCACAGAGACATCTGATCAGCGGAGACATCTGTTAGCTGTTGCGTGAGTTCCGCGGCGTGTCTGTAATGTGTGTTTGGGCGCCGGATGTTGTGAAAACACTGGCTCTAATTGGCTACCATGAAACACATGACCCTTCCTTATCTCATTTTTAACCCACCTCCACATTGCGTTGGAGCCAGGTGCGTTGGATTACATGGTTTATTAAATCAATGTATAGTAATGCACCACATTTTAGCGATCGGTAATGTTAGCGTTGAGCCCGGGAAAAGTATTGGTTAGATTACCCCATTACTGAAAGAATAACTTCGTTACCTAATGCCGTTCTTTTAAATGTGGTTATACCAAACACTGGTGAAGATATGCCGATATTTTGATTTTGAAAATAAATTGGATATTAGACCCATTTCCTATAACTGCACTTACACAACATTCAATTACAAAATATCTGCCTGTTCTATGTATTTGGGCTGTATAAACCATTTTCAGAAGGGTTTATGTTTTTAAAAAAAGCCTTAGATTACAGTCTCAATGACTAAACAATTGCACATCAAAAGTATATATTTTTAATGATCAAAAACAGTCTGATTTTAAACATTTAACACTTTTACTTTCTTCCAGCTGAAGCTGGTTTTAACAATCTATTGTGCTGTAAATAAATTATTATACTAAAGGTTTAAAGTATTTGCAGAGTATCCACACTTTGCTACATCATTCACCTTTCTCAGCCATCTTGGCAGAAAGAGGCAGAGGAAAGAATAAGAGCGTGTTATTAATAATATCACCATGTATCATTACTCATGTCATTATTAGAATTATAATAATAATAAACAGGGATCTCTTACATAGGCAAAAAATTAGAAATAGATATATATTTTTTTATTTGTTGTATTTTTGTATTTGTATTACTATTACCTACTTATATTTAACAATATTATTACAACATTTTCCTGTTATGTCTGTAAAGCTGCTTTGAAACAATCTGTAAAAAAAAAAAAAAAAAAAAGAAAAAAGTGCTTGTTCAGTTCACATTTATTTACATGTCCCCTCTGGTTTTAATCATTTTCTGGCAGCCCTACTGTGTTACTGTAACTACACTATATTTCTCTCACACATTCTAGCGGACCCGGTATATCTTCTCTTCTCTTTCTGCAGTCTGAATCAAAACATCGTCATGCTGGCCGAGCGTGGTTACCTACCGTTACCGAGATGCGGAATCAATTGAGTTGAATGGTTAGCGTTAGTGTCATGAACACCCGCTGTTAATTTTGGAAGAACCACCTTCAAACAAGCAGTGTTGGGAAGGTTACTTTGGAAATATAATGGGTTACAGATTACCAAGTTACCTTTTAAAATGTAATAGTAGTGTAACTTTTTCAATTACTTTATTAAAGTAATGTAACTAATTAATTTGAGTACTTTTTTGATTACTTTTCTAAATTTGTGAAAATTAAATAATAATGAATAAAAGCATATACATCAACTCAAATACAGGTTATCTAATAAGCATGTGTCATATTCTGTATAATAAACTCCTGAACATTTGTGTTTTTTAAACTACTGTCTCTTTGTATATGATATGATGATAGTTTTCTCAAAATAAGTAAAATGCATGAAGTGACGAGCAGTTCTAGAATATGTTATGTTTAGCTCGTGTTCTCCTGTATTGAGGCAGAGGTTGAAAACACTCGACTTCAGTGGCCTATGTGTAGTAGATGAAGCGATGTCTTTTCCATTAATTTACAGGAGGGGGACTGGGAAAAAAATTCAGACTGGAAAATTCAACTCTACAAACAAATTGGACAAAACTGTTTTTTGTATGGACCTGACATAAAAGGTTTAACCTTTAATTTGGTGACATGCAAAATAATTAAAGTTATCTACTGAACTGCCCTTCACTTCCATTTTTTCTCTTCAGTCTCTTTATTCTGCCCGTTATCCATCTCTCTGACTTCCCTTAGAAAAAAACCATGGTTTTATTATGGTAAAACCGTGGTAACCATGGTTTTTGCGTTTGTGCACCATTTGTAAAACCACAGATTTTCAATACCATGGTTAAACTATGGTTAATATAGCAAAACCATGGTTAATTTGTGGTTACCATGGATTTAACTACAGTAACCATGGTTTTGGTTTTTTGTAGAAAACCATGGTTAATTTTAAAGTAAGGGTTTAATACTCAAAGATCGAACAAAACTATCTTTATATTCCAATACTCCTACAATTACCGAAATTAGGTGATGACATGACAGCGTGCTACTGCTTGATTAAATAAACAGAAAACAAGACAAAAAGCATCTTTAAATGAAACGACCTGAAACCCTGAACAGTAGTTCTGCTTCTCTGCCCCAACTGTGCCTCACAGTCCACTCTTTTTCTCTCGCTGATTCTGAGTCCAGTCAACCGTTTTGGGAGCGGAGAATGCGAGTCCCGACTCGATTCATGATTTATTAAATTTAATTATCAAATGGCGATTGCAAATGATCGCTTTATTAAATTCGACGGCAATTATACAATAATGTGGATTATTGCGCCAAATCTACCGGCACGGGATTTCCGTTCTAGAGTCAGTCGGCTGATTTCCACAGACAAGAAGAATGTCAGGAATATATTGCATTTTGGGGCTTAATATTCACAGACACTAGTCATGTCATGTCATGTTTGATTCAAGTGTACTGACTCTTTGATTTAGTCATCCAAAATGTGGCATATTCCGTCATGGGCATTCCCGTTTTATGACGGGATTCTCTGAAGCAGGCAGTTTTCCTTTGGAAATTATTAGAAGCGTACTGTATGTCTCAGAATAGTCATTTACAATTTGGAAAGAAATCAGTTAAATCTGTATGTGGATGTTGTAAATATTCAAATGTAATCCCCTTTGTAATCTTAAAAAAAAAATTCATAAGTAACTGTAATTTAATTACTCATTTTGTCTTAGTAACTGGAACTAATTACAATTACATTAATTTTGTAATTAAACTTCATTCGCCGTTACATGTAACTAGTTACTCCCAACACCAAACAAGTTAATGCGCGCTGTACATAACTTCTAACTTCTAGTCATTGACTGATTACCGCGCCCCCACCACGGATTTGCGGTCATTATGAGGAACACTGCAGATATATATAGAATAAGTTAAGCCTAGCGTTATGTTTGACCTCATAATTACGTTGGCTCTTCCCTGATAAACCTTAATTAGCTTTGTTGCTAATCTAATATAACAATCATTAGCGCTGTAAGTGGCGTTACAGAATATTTAGAAATGATATAGTAGGACCGTTAGCTAGAACTACCACACCATTTTTTATAACAGTGTATGAACTAAATCATTTCACATAGAGCGACAGACTCACCGTCAAAACAGTACAGTACATCTCGTGGCTTGTGCTTTCTTCTATAGTGGATTTCTGGGCTGTGGTCAACTGCAGTTGCAGAGCTCCCTCTTGTGGGCAAACTATGCAACACTCATACATGAGTGAAGCATGGAGACTCTGTTTCTCATGTTTCATTGGCGTTATAAGCGCCGATGCCGATAGATCAATAAGCTCATATCGGCGATAATATTAATGGCCCGATAGTCGGTGGGCTCTACCTAATCTTGTTTTGAACTCACTGATTGGGTGTTTTTGAAGCTGCTACCACCGATCTGGGCGAACTCACGACACTATAGCATCCTATATTAGTTTTGTGAGGATTATATGCATTCCTACAGGACTTATTTAGCATTCAACAATGATAATCCATGGTTTGAGAAAGCTCAGACACTTGGTCAACCCAAGAGGATCACACAGAAATGGGGACAGAGTCTTGTACAATCAGGCCAGGAACACCTGAACAAAGTGATTGAAGCTTAAAAGACCTACACTAAAAAGTTGGAAACCAGTTTTCTTCTAGCGACTCGCTTCAGTGTGGAGGGACTGAGAGCCATCACAAACACAGAAACCATCCCCTGCACTGGGGCTAATCAATGACTTGCTAACAACCTGAATGGTTTTATTGTAGATTTGAATCCCCCCAACATCCATTCTGACCATCTCCCTACACATCCTTTAACACCTCCTGGGTCCCCCTCTCAACACCTCCTGCTCTTCCAAATCTGTGAAGATGATGTCGTCAGGTCTTAAAGAAAGAACAAAAGAAGAAAAGCACCAGGCCCCAAATAGCTTACACCAGCCCCGTCTGAAAATCTTGTGCTGACCAGCTGGCCCTCTTGCACAGATCTTCAACAGATCCCTGGGTTGTGTGAGTGCCTTCCTGCTTCAACGCTCCACCATAATCCCCATTCAAAAAAACCCAAGATAACAGGACTTACGATTACAGACCTGTTGGCTCTGATGTCTTGTCAGGGTGTTTGAAAAACTGGTTCGCTTATCTGAAGGACATCACTGGAATCTTAATGGACCTCCTGCAGTTTGCCTCAGCAACAGGTCCGTGAATGATCAATCAACATGGGATTCACTTCATCCTGCAACATCTGGACAAAACAGGTACCTTGCAGGGATCCTGTTTGTGGACTTGGTTGCTTTCAACACCATCATCCCAACACCCTCAGACCAAACTGACCCAGCTCTCTGTTCCTGCTCTCTGTCGGTGGATCACCAGCTTTCGACAGATAGGCAGCAGCTTTGACTGGTGTTTCACCGATTAGTATGGAATATCTCCGATACCACAACAAAATTCACAGCGGCCGGTACTGAACCCATATCGATCCGATACCATTTTAAAGAAGCCTAGTTATGACCAAGCTTTGCCCTACAGCTGCGCGGTTTTCTTAAGTACTCAAAATGCATTGAAAACACAGGAAGTTGTGCTGTGTTGCCACAACCCTGTTTAGAGCAGCGAAAGAAAATAACCGATTAGCAGCCCTTATCTATATATGACTGGATCACTCATCATTCTAAACTGCCAAAGACAGTGGAAGCCGCTACTATATTATAGATCAGTGGTTAGCGGTATATGTCTCTGTAGTACCGGTAGTTACAGACTCGAGTATATTCGTACGGCAACTCGTTCATTCCTTCCGTGTAAGTCAAAGCGCGGACTCCAACGTAACGAATATATACTAGTGTCTGGAATTAAACTCAAATACTATTTAAATATTACTCCCGCAAAATCTACATCTCTTGGGTGCTGGCACGAATCTTGTGAGCTTCGCTGTTTGTAGTCTCTGCTGTGTCATGAGGACAGACATAAACCGTCACTTCATGAGAATTTACCGTTTCATTTAAATACTGTCATATCATAAACACAACACTCAAAAGATCTTCTTGGCAGCCATTAAAATAAATGTTTGGTTTACATGAGTAAATTGACAATATATAAACTATTTGTAGCCTACAGTAAATAATAATACTCTCATAATAATAATATTATGCCTAGATGGTTCGTTTTTTACTTGTTTTTTACTTGTTAGAGGGATTATCTGATTAATAGATCTTTTTTTATATTCTAGACTTATTTGTTGCAGTTTTTTATACAGTTATATTGTAAAACTTAAATACCTTTTTAGTTTTTGATTTGAATTTTTTGGCTGCATTTGAAGTTCTTTTTTGCATGAAAATAAATAATACTGTCAAATTCATGTTGATAATAAAAATACTGTAATAAATACAGTAGTTCACCATGTATTTGTTCATGTTTTATTGGGGATCTGTCTGAAGCCCATAAAAAAATTCTGCAATTTACAGGGCTAGTAATATACAGCTGTATATACAGATATCACCAAGGTATGGGATCAATTTTGGTTCGGCCGATACCCTGAGGATAGGTCAGTGGGTATGGGAAGAGAAAAGGATGAACATCTCTAATGAGACTGGAGAAATTCATGTCAAACAGCGGCTCCAACACTGGGACCCCTGGGGATTATTATCTCCCTCTGCTCTTCTCCCTGTACCAATGGTTGCACCTCAGAACCTCTCTGTCAAGCTCCTCAAGTTTGCAGGCGACACTACAGTCATCGACCTCATCCAGGGCGGTGAAGGGTCTGCTAGGACAAGAGGTTGAGCAGCTGGCTTCTGGTGCAGTCTTAACCTGGAGCTGAACGCCTCAAAAAGTGGAGATGATGCGTGGACTTTGGGAGAAATCCCCACCACTCCCCCACTCACCATCTTGAACAGCACTGTGACTGCACTGGGTTATTCCTATTCCTGGGAACCACCATCTCTCAGGACCTGAAGTGGAACAATCACTTGACTCCTTTTGTGAAAAAGGCCCAACAAGGTTGTACTTCCAGCCAGCTGAGGAAGTTTAACCTGCCACGGAGCTGCTGAAACCGTTCTACTCAGCCGTCATTGGAGTCTGTCCTGTGTACTTCAATAACTGTCTGGTTTGGTTCAGCAACAAAATCAGACATCAGAAGACTACAGAAGAATTGTTCAGACTGCTGAAATTATTATTGGTGCTCCCCTGCCACCCTTCAAGAACTGTATACATCTAGGTGAAAAAAAGGTCAGAAAATCACTCCGAACCCTCACATCCAATTTACCCCATCTTGTGATTTTTTTTTGTGGCTGACATTCAGCAAGTATGGTGACCCAATACTCAGAATTAGTCTCATTTAACCATCGTACACACACACAAAGCAGTGAACACCAACTGCACCCGCGTATTTATGCAGCGGTGCCGGGGAACAGTTGGGGTTTGTCTGCCTTACTCAAGGTCACCAGTGATGTGGTATTGAAGGTGGAGAGAGATCTGTACATGCCCCCCCCCAATCCCTGCCGACCAGCTGAACTCACAACCCCGATTTGAGGTCCGACTCTCTAACTCATTAGGCCAACCTTTGAACTTTTTTGCCATCCTGCGGAGCCTCAGAGATGCAAATACCAGAACAGTCAGGCACAGAACTGGCAATCTACCTCATGAACAGTTAAATGTTTCCCCACTTGCTTATGCAATAAAATGTACAATATTGTTATTTATTTGTACCCTTAATCTAGTACATCCCGCATCTTACTCAATCTTTCCATTATCATTTTATGCCAATTGTTTTATAACTATCTATTTGCCTAATAATTTTTTTTTTTTGTCTTGTTGTTGTCTCTGTGCACTGAAAGCTTATGTCCACTAAAACAAATTCCTTTTATGTGCAAACATACTTGGCAATAAAGCTCTTTCTGATTCTTTCTGATTCTCTGAACAAGACTGTCAGGACAGTAACCCCCAAGGATTGAAGCCTACACCGATGCTGTCTGTCATGTATTTTTCTTGATGACCTTGAACAGAACAAAAAATACTTTGATCATTTTGATCCAGATAAGAATAAGTTATCATTTTAAACAACACAGGTGTTCTTTTATTTGTGTATATTCAAATAATAATAATAATAATCAACTCAATCAAATAAAGACATGCTGGCTAACAACAATCAAAATGAAATCACTATCAACTAAATTCATAGATGGATTGTGCATATGGGTGTTGGCCTGGCGTGGCTTTTCACATCACAGAAGATAAAAGTAATTTATTTCACATTTTATTTAATAAATATTAACTTTTATAAATAAAGAAAATAATGTTTAAAATCTTAATGACACTCCTGGCATAATTGTGCAAGTGTCTATTTCACTAAGTGCCCATCACTTTTCCTATATATACATTTCCAAAGTGCAGGAATTGCATAAAGTTTGTCAGAGAAAAAAAAAATTCCTTTGTGTTATTCAAAACCTGATATTAAGTTGGGCAATATCATGGACAACTACATTTAGTTGAAAGAGAACCCATTCAAGGTCATGTGACCTGAAGACACCTCTAAGCCCATGATGAGTGCACATGGCAATTATTTCTATGAGAATTGTTCAAATATTTAGCTATGTTTCAGACCACTGAAGTTATGTTTTTTAGTCCTTTGGTGTGACACCTAATTCTTTTTTTTTTATTCTAATTTTTATTTTGAACAGCAGGACTATGTAATATTATGCAAATGTATCATGCTAATTACTAATGACAATTCAGCTAGTATATTATTGTTATTAACTGCCACAAAGCTCAAATATCCTTTGATGTGACAGAATGTCCTTTTGTGTGACACTTTGTGATCACACCATAGGACACAGATGTCACAATAGGACATAGAACCTCTAAGAACTATCAAAACAAATAGATAAAGTTTGTTAACATACTTTTTCATTCTTTTTAACCTTTTAACTTTTAACTTTTTAAACATTTTAATGTTTATGCCATTTTGGAGACTACATAAAATGTTCTGAAGTGTTACTAAACCAACTATAATGTACTATAAACAAATATAAAGTAACATAAAACAACAGAAAAAATATACTTATTTTTAAATATCTTTAAAAGAAGTCAAGTTTGGCATTAGAGGGTTACAATAATATATTCTCTTAGATAGGTACAATTTCAAACAGTTTTGTAAGGTTGGCGAAAAAGTTTATTGACATTCATAGGGAAAAGTTTATCAACTTCATCTATTCATGGTGAAATGATTCTAATTAGTAGATTCTAATTAGTACTTCATGTAAAATAAATATCACTTTAAGAAATAATGTTTTAATAATGTGAACAAATCTGTCACAAGTATTTTTTAATGTTATTTAATATAATTTTTCTATTATTTTTAAATGTCACCACATGAGACACATTTACAGTACTGTTGAGTGAAAGCGTGAAAAAAAAATATGTAAGTCTTTGACAAAATGAGTGACCATAGCTATTTTCTGAAACTGACAGTTTTCATACTCCACAAATAAATGTATTTTATTATTTTTTTTAAAATAAGTTTTCCAAAAAAAAAAATTTCTTGGCCATTTGTCAACTACCAATAATAGATTTTAATCTAGAAATATTTAATGCTTGCAAAATGAAACTAGATACTTTTGTAATGTGGTGTTTGGGATTTGTTTCATTCTTGTTTTTCATGTCTCTTATTTTGTTTGTTTTTTGCTGTTTGTCATACTTCCCTTGCCCTCATGTATCTCTCCTTGTGGATGTGTGGTGTTCTGATTGGTTTGTCTTGTCATGTGATTATCAGTTCTGTTTGCTCATTAGTATGTTCATGTCATGTGACCCTCATTGTCTGTTACAAGTAGTCATGTTTTTGCCATTGTACCTTGTCATGTATTAATGTTGTAACCTGCTGTCAGTGAGTCTAGTCTGTTCATGCCTAGTCAAGTTTGTTCATGCCTCATCAAGTCAAATCAATTCTGTTCAAGTCAAGTCTTTCTTTATTGTTTATTGTTTGTTTCTTGTTTGGATTTTGGATCACTCTGTAAATAAACTGCACTCACAGGCTGCTTCATTGGACTCGTTACAATTTTTTTTAAATATGAAACTACAACGCCAGTAGGTGGCAGCAAAGTGACTTTCTTAATGAGTTAGTTGAATCAACTGACTTGTTTAAAATCTGATTCATTTAACTTTGCAAGCGATTCAGCGGTTTTGATGTTTGTTCTAATTTCTTTCTTATGGAGCAAAACGGCTTTTGTCAGGGAATCTTCAATACATTTGTTTTTTTATTTAATATTGAAATCTGAAAAATGGCACATATTTCATAATTAATCCTCTGCTTCTAGTGATTCTTAACATGTTTATTTCTAATACATTTGATCTCTTTCTCTTCATTAAACAGCCAGATTATGAATGGTTTAACTATTGAGGCAGAGCCTTTGTTGCTTCGACACGCGGTCTAATCATAGCTAACTATCAAAATCTGTGTGTGGAAAAACTGCACAACACACTGCAGGAGGAGAATATTGTAGTGAAACACAGACCACTATCAATTTATGTGAACAAACAGTCTTAATTTGGTTTTAGACTACACTGCGTTTTAGACCAAGGAGAAACTTAAATAATATGACAGATATGAAAAAAGTTACTTTGTGTAATTAACCTTCACAGCACATTTATTTTCTTTCTTTCTTTCTTTTTTTATTTATTAATAGAGCTCTTTCAAAGAAATTCATGAAATCATCGTTGTTATCCCACTGGCATGGGACTATTTGTTCATCAAAATGCTTGTTTCAGTGATTGAATTCAGTGAAATGTGAATTTGGCGTCATGTTTTGAAGATGAACTTGTTTGAGTTATAAGAACATATGTAAACCCTGAAATAACACTTTGAACAATAAGCCAGTGTCACCAGAGTCAAAATGAACTTTCAATAAGGGGCAATTAATTTTCAGTTTTTTATTTGTTTATTTATTTATTATTATTTTTTTATTTTTATTTTTTACTTTTTTACCTTTTGTATGTCATCTTTAATGTTAAATTCTTACCAATTATATCAATATTCAGATATAGAAGCTAAGCCTGAAGATGATTTTAGATGTATTTACAGTTTAATGATGATCAGGCGACAATTAGAAATGTATAATAAAATGAAGTTGTTTCATACAACATTTTTAATACAGACATATGAATGAAATTAATCAATGAAATGGTGCTTAAATTATGAAAGTAAGTCATTGTGTTAATGAAGGAGCCTTTTAATCAATTAATTCATTCAAAATGCTTCATTCAGGAATAAAATCAAGTGGCTGTCTATGATAATTGGTAACTGCATTGTTGTATATAATAACCTTTTTTTGAAAGACAGGAATGATGAATGTGTGTTGTGCAGCAGACCAGCGCCAAGGTTCCTTAAATATACTAAATCTCAGTTTGTTTTTCCACCAAACCCTAAGATCTGATCATTGAGAGTGTAATGTTTGTTTCTGACACTGCATGTAAAGCATTAGCATGATGATCATGATTTTGATTGTAAAATTGAAAGAGCAAAGTGAAAGAGCTCTGTCTGGAGGTCTGAGGTTTCATGAGACAGCAGCTACCAATCTGTACTCGTCACCTTTCACTCCCTCTCAAGGATTTGACAGAGTTAGAGAAACCAGGCGGATGGATTCAATGTGAAGATGCCAGGCGTGTGATGGACATTTTAAGTTATTAGGGTTCAAGCACGCAGTGCTGAAACCTATTGTAATGTATTAGGATTTTTATTATTGTGTAGGGGTTCAAGCACGGTGCTGAAACCCTATTGATCTGTTAGGATTTTTTTGGGGGTTCAACGCAGTGATGAAACCCTATTGTATCTGTTAGGATTTTTGTATTAGGGGTTCAAGCACGCAGTGCTGAAACCTATTGTATTGTTAGGATTTTATTATGTGTTGTGGGGTTCAAGCGCGGTGCTGAAACCCTATTGTATTTGTTAGGATTTTTGTGTGTGTGTAGGGGTTCAACAGCGGGCTGAAACCCTATTGTATCTGTTAGGATTTTTTATTGTGTGTAGGGGTTCAAGCACGGTGCTGAAACCCTATTGTTTGTTAGGATTTTTATTGGGGTTCTTGCATGGTGCTGAAACCCTATTGTATGTTAGGATTTTTTATTTTGTGGGGTTCCAACCGTGCTGAAACCCATTATTGTTAGGATTTTTATTATATTTTATTTCCCT
>CM045073.1:24978903-25183804 GCA_024542945.1 allo-octoploid hybrid of Carassius auratus x Cyprinus carpio | reverse complement strand
AAAACTTTGTTTCTGATCAACCAGAACCTAACTCTGCTTAGAAGAATATATTGACCATGCTCTTTTTCTGTCGGTTCACCTCTTACTGTGGGGTTTGCAGATAAGAACCCATCCTACGGTCCACCACCAGAGCCTCTTCACATCCGACCATCATGTCTGGTTGTTCACGTCATACCTGCTACTCCAGGGTCTGCTCACATCATGCCAACTCACACAGCGTCTGCTACACCAAAGCTTGCTAGCGTCATGCCTGCCAAACCAGCCCCTGTTCCGTCATCCCTGCTACGCAAAGTCCTTTTCACATCACAACTGCCGTGGAGCCTACTCACTTCATGCCGGTCACACAAGAGTTTCTTTCATAACATGGCAGACATTCAAGAGCTTCATTTGCAAGATGGCGCCTCACAAGAGTATCTTTACAAAATGGCCGCCCTTCCGCAGTCAAGTCAATTAACCACTGATCTTACTGAGTCAGAGTCAAAGTCAAAGTCACCTTTATTTATATAGCGCTTTAAACAAAATACATTGCGTCAAAAAGCACTGAACAACATTCATTAGGAAAACAGTGTGTCAATAATGCAAAATGATAGTTAAAGACAGTTCATCATTGAATTCAGTGATGTCATCTCTGTTCAGTTTAAATAGTGTCTGTGCATTTATTTGCAATCAAGTCAACGATATAAGCTGTAGATGAAGTGACCCCAACTAAAGCAAGCCAGAGGCAACAGCGGCAGGAACCGAAACTCCATCGGTGACAGAATGGAGAAAAAACACTTGGGAGAAACCAGGCTCAGTTGGGGGCCAGTTCTCCTCTGACCAGGCGAAAACCAGTAGTTCAATTCCAGGCTGCAGCAAAGTCAGATTGTGCAGAAGAATCATCTGTTTCCTGTGGTCTTGTCCTGGTGCTCCACTGAGACAAGGTCTTTACAGGGGATCTGTATCTGGGGCTCTAGTTGTCCTGGTCTCCGCCTGTCTTTCAGGGCAGTAGAGGTCCTTTCTAGGAGCTGATCCACCATCTGGTCTGGATATACTGGATCCAGGGGGACTGCAGTGACCCTCTGATCTGGATACAGACTGGATCCATGGCATGTGACCTCAGGAACAAGAGAGAAACAGACAAATATTAGCATAGATGCCATTCTTCTAATGATGTGTAGGTTTGCAGATTCTCCCTCCACTTTCTTCACTTCTTCTTCTGCCTCAACACAAACACAGCTGGAAAACACAATCAGTAAAATAAATTAAATACCCAGAACAAACCATGTGATGTTCTTCATCAGAAAACCAGAAAGTGTTTGAGATGTAAGCACTCTCAGTGTTTTCAGTGTAAAACAGTAAAATTAAACACAGAAGAGTGGATCATGACAGTGATTACATTGTCATTGTATTATTAACAGACCTCACATAATTAACAATAACTATATGCATGAATCTCCTCGAAACAGCAACCGTATTGTCAATAAGATCATAAATATATGAATATAACAATATACCGTAATACTAGGGTGTGTGGGAAGTTTGAGTTGGGAAGCAACACTCAATACTTAACAAAGTACAAGAAGATTTCAGTCACTTCAAGAGAATTACAATGTACTGTGTGTAGACAAAAAATGTCACAATTGAATCTGTGAAATCCATTTTGGAAAAAGCTAGTAAAGCGTCTGCTCAATATTACAAGCAGTCATCTAATGTCACATTTCAAACCATATTGAACAAACCGGTGATATAACTAAGAAGTGAACATAACCATTTGTATTTTGATAGAAATACACTTATTATCAAGCTCAAATCTGATCCGAAAGCGTTTGGTTTCACTTTCGCTTGACGCAGTTTAAAATGTGTTTTCACTCTCTGTGTTTTCACTGCAAGAGGTTGCCGTTTCACAAGCTAGTATTAATCGTTTGAAATTCAACACCACAACTTTAACACTTTACTCTGAAAGTCCTAAACACTCGTTTCAACATTGGACATTTTACTGTATATTTCTATGTCTTATGTTATTTTCTACTGGTTCAATATCTTTAATGTACGTTGGACTCAAGTTTACCTCAAAAATCCTAAAATAAAATGATCTTTTTGTGAATACTCCACTGAAAAAAATTCTTAATATTTTTTAAAACATTTTCCTTATCTTATAAATGTATTTTGGGATATTAAATTTAAAAATCGCTCTTTAAGGATAGTTGGTTTTATTATAAATGTAATTTTTTATATAAATTTCACATTCATTCAAGTTTAAAAAGCAAACCTATTTCCTGGTGCTCAAAAAAAATTAAAATATATGTAGATGTGATGTCAAAATAATAAAATACTAAAACAATTAATATGTTCATAATGTTCATCCTCTAACATTTTCACATTAATACACACACAATATATATATATATATATTATATATATATATATATATATATATATTAATATATATATATATGTGTGTTGTGTAATGTTAATGATGTGTGTGTGTGATAAAATAATGGTTGCTGACCTGTAAAGTATATTTTTCTTTATTAAAATTTCATACTAATATCCTATGAATATTAAAAATATGTATACTTTATATATTTGTCGTAAACTGATGCTTAACCCTCTTCTTTTCTTTTTATTTATTTTTGTGCCTTGTTCCTCTTGTGGGCTTTGAAAGTTTGTTAAAGGGATATGGCCTGTACTTTACTATGCAAAAAGCAGTAATAAAAAAAAATATTGTGTCAATATCAAATCAATTTGAGCGCGATGTAAACGGATGATTATAACTCACTGGTTCGTCTGCCTTGGGAAGCTTGCGAGTCTCCGATATAGTGATAACAAGAAAATATTTAAAGTTCCGGCAATCTTTAAAATGCAGAGAGCTTACACACCGGTCTGTTATTAATCCAGCATTGGTGGGATTACCTCAAAACGTGACAATAAACGAAACGAACTGTGATTGGTTGTTGCATGTCATGGGCGAGCTTTGGCCAATAAGCTCCGTGAATCCAGACCTTCAGCTTCAGCTACGAGACACTATTTATAAACAACCTCAGATTACAGACTGTGAGGAAATACATCCATGGCTTATATAACTGTAAATAATAAAGAATGAAATTCAAAATGATGGGTAAATAACCCGTTGATGTTCTGTTTTGGACATTAAACTCTCCTTGTCCAGGTGACTCATTAAATTGAAACTATTACAGCGAGGTCTGTTTTTGTCCTTTGAGGAAGTAAACTACATTAAGAGAGAAAAACACAGTGAGTATCACGTTTAAATCACATTGATAGCCAAAATCAATCCTGACTGGTTTACAGTGAAATACAACAATAAAGCAGTGTCAGATATTTGTTTTAAATTACATTAGAGATAAAACACAGAGTCTGTAAATCGTCAGATTAAACTTTTACTTTCATTTTTTTACAGTCTTGTCTGAATTAGTTATGCTGTTTGTGTATAGGTTGATTCAGTTAAATTCAGAAGTCAGTACTGATGTCTGGATTACTGAGATTGGATTACTCTGATTCATAACTGACTCTGTGATCAACACTGGATCTGCTTTTAGATGAAACCATGTTCTCCAGAATGAACCTCTGAAGAACATGACCACGATAAAGACAGTCAGAGGTGAAAACCGAAATGTTTCCATTTTTTATGTTCCAGAAACAATAAATGCACACTACAATATCATTTTTCATTTTATAGTCAGATTCCAGGGGCATGAATCGGTTTATCTGAACACTGGATGTGTCTGTGAGGGAAAAACCAGCGATGGATGTTTCAGATCTCTGCAGGAGGAGAACTCTTCTGTTGAGTCCAGGTGAGATAATGAGTCTCCCTATTTACGCTGTGGTGTGTTATGGATATTGTCACCAGCTGTCTCTGTTGCTGCTGGATGTGTTCTGTCTTTATCTATATGTGTGTATTGGTCCATTTTATTCTGTAATATATGAATGAAAGAGCACATGGGGCAGATTCCTTTTATTCATAGAAAAATAAAACTTTAATCTTTTAACTCTCCAAGTCCAACAGACTCCTCAAGTGAAAGATGAACATTAAAGAGATTGAAACATGGAATTGTTTCTGTCAAGAGCAAGTGAGATTTACAGAAGCAGTTTGTATTTCTGTTTATTTCAGTCTGTTCGAATGAATCTCTGACCCAGCTGTGTGTCCATCAAAGGCCGGTCAATGGGTCCACCATATAATTTCAGCTGGGAGAACATCTGCTGATCTGAGGTGTTGTTTGTTTACAGTATGAGAAAAATATATAATATTTATGATATTCATTAATTTACTGATGCTTTTAAATACATTATTACAAAAATATTCAATTTTGTTTAACTACAGCCAAAAACAAGGACCAGAATCACATAAGCAAGAAGAACTTAGACTCATTTTCAAGGTTGGTTTTGTGGTTTGTGTTGTAATTTTGTTTTGTTGTTTTGTTGTGTGTGTGTCCTTGAACAATAATCCTCTGGTAAAGTGTCAAGAAATGGAGAAACCTGTGAAATCCTCTTGTAATAGTCATATTTACTTTCCTTCACACTCGTAAGATAAGTTGTAGGCCACTATAAAGCAGATCAATGTCCACTAAAGTAGAAGATGAATCCATGTAACCTGACTGCTGCACAAAGATGAACATCAATCTAACAAACAGCCAATCCAGTCAAACTCCTTTTTAACCTCAGTATCAGGCTGATGTTTGAGTACAGTGAAGTTATTAGCAGGTCTGATTAATTCCAGTGATGTTTATTAATAATCTGCTTTAACTCTTGTGTATTGATCCTTTGGTTCACCTTCTCTGTGACTGAATGCAGGTTTATTGTTTGAATATTTACTAATGATTTCGGGCTTGAGGCACAAATCATCTCTGAGTTAAAAAGCTTTAGAGACTCCTGAGTCCAGATTGCAGGAATGCTCTGAAAGGGCCGTTATGATGAAGGGGTCAAACAGAGTCAGAGAGGGTCTTCTGAAGATCCCTCCCTCCGGGAAGATGAACCAGACGAACCTCAGCTGACACACCTTACAGACCAGTAAGAGCTCTGGATCAGCAGATTATAGCCTGTGTTTTTTATTATCAACCTTCTGTCTTCCAGTCACTTAATGTTCCTGAATGTCACCAACTCTAATATCTAACAGATCAAACCTAAAATACATTTCTAAAAGATTGCTCTGCCAATAACAAAATTATTTCCTTTGCTTGGGCAGTGCCTGTGTATCAACAAAACTGAGAATCCAGACTACAGGATAAATAAGAGACTCAGTGAAGGACTGTCCAATCATGGAATCAACGTCTGAATGAGATCTCACAGAGCTCTACATCACAGGGAGGCAGTGGAGGGCCAATAATGAACATGAGGTGAGAAGATTGAGACAGTTCCAGGAGACCAGAGACACAGGAGAACCCAATCAGCTCAATTGACATATTAAACCCTCACCTGGACAAGACAAACCATCAGAACTGTGCTTTGACAAGGGTGGCTGAATTGGAAAAACAGTCTCTGTGCAAGTTCATTCTGGACTGGACTGAAGGAAAGCCAATCAGGACATTCATTTCATTTCCCTTTTCAGGGGCTGAACTTGATACAGAAACATCTCAGTCTTGTGGATCTTCTAAACCACCTTCACACGAAACCAAAGAATTACGGTCAGCCGATTATGAGGGACTACAAGTTGTTTATATTTGATGGTTGGATGAGTGTGGACTGTGTCTAATTAAAACAGTGGGAGCTTGTCAATGTGACAGAATTCTTCAGTGGATGTGCTGCTGACCAACCTCTCAAGGGGGAACCTACTTCCTTCTGCTCCCTCTGGATCACCTCCCGACCAGCAGCAGCCAATCAGATCCCTCCAAGTTGTCCCAGCTCCACAGAGGAAGTGAGGTTCACGACCCTCAGAAGGAGGGAATATTTCAGGGAAGAGAATAAATGATCCGGTCGGCTGAGAGAATGCGTCCACACAACCTCCGTCATCAGAAGTCTGTTCATCATGTCACATCCCAGTCTTCTGCTGGATTTCATGCTGTCTGGAGGGGATGATGGGTAAAGCAGAGGTGCAGAGATCCCTCTTCCACAGATGTTCACACACTCCTGACTTTCAGACAACTAGGAAGCCAAGTATGATGGGAAATTGAAATCAACCCTGATCGGGCAGAAGAAGCTTTCTGTCTCTAGGAAGCTGGCTTTTGAACACTGAAAAGGGACCTGATCTTCTATGAGGGAGGGACCTGAAAGAGCGGCATTGATGTCAGAGAAGTGTCGTTACTCAGGAGGTTTGTACCCAGATCTTCAGAGGGGGGTCTGGACTGCAGCTGGGAAGGTGTTGCTTTGTTCATCTGAGTATTCAGGAGTTTCTGCTGTTATTCAAGCTGCTGTCCTTTTCTGAACTAAACACGGGACTGAAGAATGTGTTGGGTCTCAATGATCGTTTACTGAAGAGAAGTGGACAGGCCTTACAGAGTGAGAGCGGCTGGGATCTTTCCTCGGTTCCTTCTCGTTTCTCTGAGTCTAATCAGACTCTCTTACAAGGCGTCCTGGAGAAAGAACGAAGCAGCTCTAATATCCAATCAGGGAAACAGCTGCATACATCAAACAGAAGATCAGGAGAATCCTCTCCAGAAAATCCATCAATCTGTTCCACTGTCTCGAATGAACTGAATGATGGTTCACTAGAGCAGGAAGGTACAAACATACCTAGCAGAACAGGTATTGATCCGCTCTCTGGAGTCTCTCTGTCTGCTGCTCAGTGGTGACTCTGGTGTTTGTGCTGTTGAATCAAGAAGACTGGATGAGGTTTGATCCGAGGAAATATATGATCAGAAGAATGTCTTCTGAGACTGCTGCCAGTGATCAAGCATCTAGAAAGATTGAGTGAGTATTTTACAGTGTCTTTGTTTTATTGACTTTATTTTTATACAGTAGGTCTGTGTTTCTCTGCACTGTTTCTTATATTTTGATCTTTCTTATTTGCACACTCAGCTAACATCACAGATCGGCTCAATGATCTGATGGAGTTGAATCAATGTGTTTGATAAGAGAGATTCATCAACTCTGCAAGTTGGAGGTTCTTCAGGACAGGTTGTGTCTAATTTACAATATTGGATTAGGATCACATCAGTCACTTAAAGTTGCATTCAGGTTTGTTGGAATAGTGAAAATAATTCATTATCCAATATAAGTATAATAATCCAGTTCTATGAAATTATTAAGAATGTTCTTAGTAAAACGAAGAAGAAGGAAGCCTAGTCTTGACACTGGAGGAACAACGCATGTAATCATGGCGACATTTATGGTAATCCATTTTAATCTTTTATTTTTTTTATTTATTTATTTTTCTCTCCAGAAGAAATGTTAAAATATAAATATATTTAACATGGATGAGGTATCTTGTATAGTTTCATGACCAGTGGTGGTCAGTTCGGGTGCTTTACGTTACTGCACTTCAGTCCATTTCTCAGTATCTGTTCTTTCCTGTAGTTTTATTTTGGTTACTTTGCTGATCATGATTCTAGACTCTCTCTCCTCCACACAGGGTCATGCAGCCGAGGACTCTGTCAGAAGGTGATAACCCTGTGTCCGCAGTCTGGATAGGCTTTGTTTATTGCATTGATTTTTTACTATTTTTTTTAAGTTTATTACGAGATGGACATGTACGATTTGATTAACTTGAATATCAATTTGTGTGTTGTCAGAAAAAAAGGCGGATTTTCTGCTATTTCCTGCAAATGTAATATCCTCCTCAATCATTTATTGTAGTATATTATAAAATAGTATAATAATGACTTATATTATATTAATAAATTATTGAGGGTAAATTTTAATTTAATATTAAATGGAGCACCTTATTGGGACAAAAGCCCTCCCTACACTTACCTAACCCCTACCCATACTTTATTTTCAACTTTTTTGATTATTTCCTTCATTTTCTTTAAAACAAATGCATTTCTAATGTAATTTGAAAAGTTCTTATTGAGGATGTGAACCAGGTCGATCGCGTCAGAAGAACAAGAAGAGATTTAATCATCTGCAGCACGACAGATCAAGAATCAGATGTATAGTAATTTTTAACCGTGAGTTCACTGTTGCAGGAGCAGAGTTATACGTAGCCTCTGTGAACAAAGGTTCTCCTTATCCTCAATCCTGGTTGTTATTCTGCGCTGAAAGATATTTTTTGACTTTTCAAATCTACACCACTGCTTTACTTCACTACATTTCACAAAACATATCAATACTCCTTATAATAATCACGTGCTCAGAGCAGAAGCGGGCTGCTTCAAGAACAAACTGTTCTTTTCAGTGAATCTTAAATCGGTTTCAAACCCGCAAAAGCAGGTTTCATTGGAGTAGAAGATTCGTTTTCATCCGTTTCTCCCGATTCACAACTCACTGATTCAAATGAACCTTTAGTGCGTCTTAGGACTGTTCAAGAGAACCGGGAGATCTTGTAGGCGGTGATGATCTGCTAAAGTAGGGATTAATGTTCATTAGGATTAATACAAACTGAAAATATATTTAGGTCAAAACTTTCACTTTGTTTGTCTAAATCGTTAGAGGTAATGCTAACCACTGAAATGCGTGAAATAGAACTCAATCGTTATACTCATTTTGGTTAAAAAAAACACCACAACAACACAAAACATTAAAATTTAATTTACAAATTAACGACAACAGGCTTTAAGCCCTAGATGTTGTTTTTTAATTGTTTATAACAGTAGCATTACATAAGTTTGGATAACAACCGGTAGACAATTAATGTTTCTTCATTCAAACGAAAACAAGAAATGATTGTTAGGTGATGCTCTGTCCCAGCTAAAAATGACTTTCTGTGCGAGTTGGAAGTAATCTTTTAAGAATAGAAAAATTTGTATGAATCATCTAGAATAAGATTAATCTGTAGGAAAGAAGGATTAATGTTCAGGACATGGTAATCGTCATGGTTATGGCTTTTGTAGAAGGACCATTGATTGTATCATAAAACCCACATAAAATGACTTAAGTGACACCAAAGGGGCTATTTTTACAGATTAAAGGTTAGGTAAAGGTTATCATTCAAAAAATAAAATACCTTTATTTTTTTCCTTTAATGTTAACAACAGGCATTTACCTGGAAAACATATAAATTGAATATTTTGAAATAGGTTGCAAATATTTAAACCTTTTAAACAAATTGTTTTAAGGGAGAGGGGAAATCTTTGTCAGTTTAGTTATTTTTGATTAATCTCTGACAGCGGGGGAAAACAACTATTTTTATGGAAACAACCGAACAACAGTTCAGGCGTTAATGGCGATTGAGACACTTAACGTTCATTTAAATACATACTATTCTAAATGTAAATTATGTATTCATTCAGCCTCAAAGGGGTAAATGAGGCTTTTGGTTTATTGTCTTTGTTCTGACAGCATGGTCTTTACTTTTCATTCACCTTCTAACAAACTGGTTGGTTCACATCTCTGAGTGAAAGTTTAGGAACTCTTTACCAACATCAAAAAACGATTGAATCTTCGGCGAGTTTCTTTGTCAATAATATTAATCTCTGAAAATCCCCTTTCACATTCCGCTGTGCTCAAGAGTGTATCTACGTGTTTTTTATTCAGAACCCTTTTAATTGCCATTTTGGGATTTCCTTGGGTAGTCCCTGGACCTTTGTTTGACACACATAGTTCATTGCCAGACATCTTCTAGCCTAATTCTTGTTCTTTAGCTGTGCACTTTTAGAGCCAACAATCTTCAGGTGAACTTTATTTGATCAAAGCTCCGCTCATTCTGGTAACAGTGCTACAACTGGTGTTATTTAAAAAAACTTTTAATTGTTTTTGGTTAAATAGTTAACTTTTTCACACAGGCTTTATGAACAATCGCCAGTGTCAGATCTTGTAACACGTCGTTTGTAAGGCATTACAGGGACCATTTCTGACAAATGTTGTATATGCTAAGATAACCTATATATAACCACCTTTGCCTTTCATTTTTTTGAGGTTTTTTTGAATTAGCAGATGTTAGATAAATTACCCTATTTTCGGACTATGATAACTTTTTTTCATAATGGTCTGGATTTATTTAATAATAGGTTGTGACATGGGAACAAGAGAAATGACTGGACTAGAACCAAGAGAAACATACCGTTCTCAGCTCAGGGCTCTATCTGCTCATGCTCCTGTAGTCTACCACTGGGGCGCCCTCTCGGAAACAATACTCTCGTTCCTCGACTTATGGTCAGTCGACACATATGGTTTTCTCATCATGGCGTATTTTTGGACTGTCCGACTTATACTCAGGTGCATTATAGTCCGAAAAATCAGTTTCTCTTTAATATTTTATTTTTTAAATATCAAATTGGTGTAAAAAATCTGTTATTTTAGTAACTAATCAGGATTGTATTAGGTTTAAAACAACAATTTATATTTTAATGGACAATTTCGATAAGTTACTTTTTTTGGTTGACACATTTTTAGATTTCAATTCAGTTCAGTGCTTGTGATTTGATTCAATATTGACTCATTTGGGATAATATTAGGTAGGGGCTACGAAAGGCATTCATTTTCCAAGACCAAAAGATATATATGTTTTTTTATATATTATAATAACAACTGTGTTTAACATTGTTCATTGCTAGAATCATCGTTCCGTCCACTTTGGGATCTTCCGCCCGTTTAAAACCTGTATTTATTGCTTGAATTCTTAAAAGTTGCAATCAACAGGATTATTATTAACAAAGTATCCTCCTTTCTTGTCTCGGTTACGAGTCCTCTTTACTTTTGTGATTTTATGTGCGTAGAGAAAATTATGTGTGGCGTCCGTGAGGTTGCGCTTTATGAGCCTTGTAGAAAATCAAATAAACAAAGTGCAGGTACATCTCACAGAAATGAATGTATTGGAATAAGGTCTTATTATCTGGTAATTAAACCAAATATCCCAGCAAAATAGCATTGGGGCCCCATATAGGGTAAAAGTTCTTGGGGCCGGTTTGCATATTATCCATCTCATATATTTTTTCGGAATAAAAAAAATTCAATGGAACCTTTTGGTCTAAGGAAAACGGCTTTTATTATTTAAATTATAATTTCCTTAAAATGTTCCTCCCTAACTCCACCTTATTTAGCAGATATAACTTATGTTCTCATGTAACTCATTTTTATCTTCTGTATTTTCCTCCAGTCTCGGCTGTGGTATTACAAAAAGGCTGGTCTGCCTTTTCAGCTCTGAGATCAAACCCCTAACCCACAGAAGAATCAGGCTGTAATAAACCCAGGATCAGGGTGCCTCTGGAGGATCCAACCCACTGTAAACGAAGAAACTGGTGAGTCTCATCCCATCTCAGTAACTGTAAGGTTTGGGAAAGTAAAACTCAGATGTGCTTAGAAGGTGTTGTTAAAAATAAACCTTTTCCTGTTTTTTGTTTTGTTTGGGATTCTGGTGTTTGAAGGAACTCTAAGTTGGCCGGATCTTTGTGTTTTGATTTGAAATAATGGCCTTTCTTATTGTTTTCATTCTGGTCAAACCCTTTTTGAAGGTTTTGTTTGCTCTATTTTTTGGTTTTTTGGGTTTTTTTTAAATGGCCTTTTTTGCTTATTTTAAAATGTTTTTTTTAATTCTAAATTGTATTCCTTTCCAATTATTATCATATGTTGAATTTTAAATAGGGTAATGGAACCAGTTTGTTTGACTTCAATGTTTTAATATATGGACATTTCAATATTATTGGTGCTTTGGTTTATGAATAATTGGCTTTTTAGTTTTGATTTGTTGTCTTCTCCTTTAATGGAGAGATTGATCTGGCTGTGATCAGACAGGGCACTGAGCTTTGACGATAAATGCACTGAAATGGGAAGGGCCTATATTTGATATAGCACCGATCTACAACACTGTTCCCGAGATCTGAGCTATATGTGAACTGTCCACAGGAATCTCCTTTGATTCTACCGTGAGGATATAAAGACCTAAAGTCTGAGCAGAGGTGGACTAGCTCTTTCCCCGGTCTATTGACTCCAGTATCCTGGCTATTTCTTCTCGGTAGAGTACTGAAGAGATCTTGGGGTATATGTGTGAACAGATGTTTATCTCCTGAATTATCAATATGGTCTAGTTCTGAACCAGTTCAAGCATTTAAATCTCCACATAATAAAATTTCCCAGAGAGTTTGGTATTGATTAATTTCTTCTTGTAAAGTGTGGAATACTTCATCATCGTAGTAATGGGAATCTGATGGAGGAATATAACTCCACAGATAAAAGGTTCTTTATCTAGAATTCCAAAGCTTTTATCCAATTTTAACCAAATGTGATCTTTGCCTTGCTGGACTGGTGATGTAAAAGGGCGAGATCATTTTTTATTCATATGACTAAACCTCCAGAACCTCTACCACGTGTACTGAGCTGAGTTTCCATGAGGGACACACTATGATTTCAGAGTAACTTGAAGAACACTCCTTCACTGAGGCCTGAGTCGCTGGGGTCCTGTGTGATGTTGTTGATGTGTGAGAGCGCTCCTTCACTGAATCTGCATGACAGATCTGTGTGACGTTGTAATGTGTGAGAACGATCCTTCACTGAATCTGCACGTACAGAGCTGTGGACGCTCTCTCATGATGGAGCCGCAGGTTACTCTCCAGTGCAGCTGTTGTTGGGAGATTCTCTGTCCTTGTTTTCAAGCTCTAAACACATTGCAGTCTGTTCTTTCAGCTTTCTTTTTAACTCATGGATGTTTTTCTCAAACTTTTTTCTCTCTGTATTAAGTCCTCTTTCATTTTTTGACATTTCTGCCTCAAGTTTCATGTTG
Organism: allo-octoploid hybrid of Carassius auratus x Cyprinus carpio; assembly: GCA_024542945.1. Lineage (NCBI taxonomy): Eukaryota > Metazoa > Chordata > Actinopteri > Cypriniformes > allo-octoploid hybrid of Carassius auratus x Cyprinus carpio. The sequence continues at coordinate 25,171,059 of CM045073.1, read as the reverse complement.
ATGTTGTGCAACTCTTTTAATTTCAGCCCTGAGATTATTGATGGTAAATTCATCTGGCGCTCAGGATGAGCTGCTTATTCTGACACCTCCATCTCTAACAGAGCCATCTTCTGGAGAAGACACTGGAGATAACGTGTGTGTGTGTGTGTGTGTGTGTGTGTGTGTGTGTGTGTGTGTGTGTGTGTGTGTGTGTGTGTGGTCTGCTCAGTGATCAGTTCATCAGATGGGGCTGGAGATGTGCTGACCGTAGAGTAGGGATGCACTTCATTCTCATCCCTCAGATTCCTCTGTTTCTCCCTCAACTATCTGCTTTAAAAGGGGAAATGATTTTTCAAAAGCTTGGAGACTAGCTTCATTTCCTTGAATTAAGACCGCTCCACTGTTGTACAGATTGATGGTTTGGAAATGGGAGGAGTGATCAACTGACTCAAAATGCAGATCTGACATCCTTTACAGATTCCCTTCTTCTTATGTGTAGGGAAATATTTACTAATAACACTTTTCCAGATGAGGCTTCTCTCTGTATAGAAGATCAGATTTGTCCTCTTTTCTTGGGAAGTCATATCAACCAAGAGATCTGGATGTTCATGTAGCATTGTCTGTTTAAAGGCTTTTCTTTTATCTCCTTTAATGTGTGCAGGATAAACAATCTCCATGGCAACCGCTGAATGCTTACGTTATTGACAGTTGAGATTTATATAATGCTGGTAATTGTTGTAAATAAAAATAATGTATAATATATTTCTATTATCTATAAATCTTCTTAATAGCGACTGTAATGTGTTGATGAAGGCAGTAGTCTCTGCTGTACTGATGATTGTTCTGGATGTAGTCGCCTGATCGCTCTCACTGCTGTCAGTCACAGCTGCAGCTTCCTCCATGAAGAGATTAAAAGTTACCGCTCCGTTCTGTGCTCTTTCTGTACTCTCTTCTCTTATATTTCCAAAAGTGTTCAAACCACTGATCTATAAAATAGAACTGGATTGCTCATGACGCATTAAAGTGAAGCCACAGCACCATATTGGTAATCCCTAGTGTGTGAAAAACGCTCCATTGAATTAATAGGAATTTGTATGATTTTAATGAGAAAACATCACCTAACAAGTCAGTGTTTATAAATATGAAGTATCACTGTACATTATTACAATGCGAACACCTAGGCATGTAAACGGTTATTTTTAAATGTCGGAATTTCCCTACTTATTAAAGAGCTACGCTCATTACAGTAGTGAGCATCATGAACATGATAAACATCAGACGGACACGACCTCAACATATATAACAAACTACAAAGTGTTGTTCTGAAATCTGAATTTGTTCAGAGAAATAACTGACTATATACAGTATGGATTTAAGAAATAAATACAAAGCTTTATTTCCAAAAGTGAATTTTTTTTTTTTATTTTCAGTATAAAGAAATATTAACAATATAATTGTATAATTCATTGAATATATTTTAAAATCTTTCCTGATACTAATACGCTGGTATCGATTCCTGAATAACTTTGTTCATAAAGAATAGCCATTTGGTTTGATCCGGTACTCATGTCGCAGTGCTAGCACATCACTCACCTACGATATTAAATATATGTCTTATCCTGCCGAAGACTTGACTAAACACTAGTATTAATACAGCGTGACCTTAATAACATTAGTGGATCTAAATGTAACAATCGACCTTGCTGAGGATTCATATTAGACAAATTTGCGTTACTCTGTTTTGCTGCTTACGGATAGCACGAATATAAAGGCACTGTTCACATTCTGCTTATTTCTGAGCATTTCGTAATTCTCAGTCATATTTCTATATAATCATGAGCTAATACATAGGCTTCTGCTTCATAATTATATACATTAATATAATATTTCATTCATGATCACTTGATCTATATTCATTATACCCACTCTCTTCAACTTACATACACATCATTATATCACTTACATATTGCTTCTCATGCTCAGCCGTATGAATCATATATACATTTCATTACATCTTCTCTATTTCTACTCTTACAATAACATAATAATTACTGATCGTCTACTTTCAGCTTTATACTCATATACTTCATCATATATATTTTACTCACTTTCCTATATATACATTGTACTACATTCTCCCATAATAATACCTACTTTCTCCATATAATATCATTCGTACTCCTACCTTACTACTTATCATTCATCTTCTTCAACACATACACATATTCATTTCACTCTCTCTCTCTCCTCCTCTCTCTCATGGATTTGCACTACCACTTTAACACACTCTTCATTACCCTGCAGTGAGGGACATGTCGGGTTCTCTTCTCTCTCAGCTGTGTTGTGGTCGCTCCGCCTCCACACAAGACGGTGATCACTCAGGACGATCTTCCAGGAGCTTTCTCTTACTATAGTCCTTAATTTTGATCAAGTAAGGTGCCAATTGATAGCCAGTCTTTAATCTATAGAAGTATTTTAATTTATTAATTTGGTCTACTTTGATCTGCCAATCATGGATGTATTCTTCCTGGGTTAGTTTTCCACTTTTTTACTTTTGCGTGTCTTAATTGAATGGTTGAGCTGAGTTGGTGTTTTTCCACTAAATGATGCATGGGGTCACTCTCTGGTGTCCTGTCCTGAACATAAGAGCCAGTGATGGTAATCATCTGTCCACGGTCTGATAGATGGAACCAGAACTGGCTGTTCTCTTCTGGATTTCTGCTAGAAGAGGATTTCTCTCTCTCACACACACACACACACTCACTCACTCACTCTTTCTCTCTCTCACACTCACACTCCACTTTCTTTCTTCTCTCTCTCTGTCTCTCTCCTCTCTCTCCTCTGCTGCGTGCATGCTGGGGTGAGTGGCTGGAGCTGGTGAGTGTGGATGGAGTGGTAGCTGACTGTGGCTGGTAAGAGTGCTTTTTCCAAACTTTTCTTTTTTTCCTTGTAAGTGTTTCTGTTTGTTTATTTATTTTTTTTATTTTTTGAGGTTTTCAGTTTTTCTAGTTTTTGGAGGATAGTCTGCTTCCAGCATTTATGCTGGGAAGCATGGCACTCCAAACACAATGGTTTTGAAAATGTAAAGTATTTGTGAAAGATGAGATGATCGTGCAGGAATTGTCACGATATGGAAAGATAGTTTCCCCATCAAAAAAATTCCACTTGGATGTAAATCACCTTTAGTGAAACATCTCGTGTCTTTAGGAGACAGGTGTTTATGATTCTTAAGAATGGCGAGGATGAACTTGACCTAGTTTTTAAATTTAAAGCAGAAGGCTTTGATTATGCTGTCTTAGATCATCTGATATAATGATCAAATGTTTTACTTGCTCAAAATCGGCATCTCAGAACAAGATAAATTGAACAAGAACAGAGAGCAGATTGATGTAGATGAAGCGATCACTGTTGGTGAATCCAGTGCAGCGCTAATCCGAAATACACCGCCGAGCCTCGAGGAAGTGAAGGAAGTGAACAGCTGAGACGCTGCAGATCGTGTTCCACTGTTGATGATGGAGTTGTTGCTGCGGAGTCCGCGTACCAGAGAACGCGGTGGGGTTGAGTACATTGTCTTCTGTAGCCTTGTAAAGGAAAATCCAGGTTGAATCAACTTTCCAAACTCCAATTAAAAGAAGGAGTCGAAATGATAAAGTCAGTAAACAAGTCAAAATAGGTGATGCTGTTGAAGATGAAATCATAGCTTGGACAACGATGACTCTGATCCTAGTGTTTCTGTGTTCAGAGTTCTCTGCTTGTTCTCAAAATGAAGCAGTAAATGTTTTGTACAAAGCTGAAGACATTAGTGCTTTTCTTCAGGAAACGAAAGGGTAAAGGTGTGCAGGTTGAGAATTATTTTCCCAATCGTGCACAATTTGTGAAGGACAATAGATATTTGATAAAAGAAGGGGCTTTCACAGATCTCGAAGTGTACGTTTGGAAATTTGTAAACAAGTTAAAAAAACAAATTCCTAGAGATGAAAAGAATGCCATGGTTTAAATCCTTACACTTGTTTTTGTTGACCATGTGCTTATTTTCTGTCTTTTCCTATCTGAGTTTCTTGTTGAACTTAAAACTATGAGTCAGCTAAAAATCGGAACTCTCAATTTAAATGGAGCTAGAGATGTTCATAAAAGGATGATGCTATATGAATTTATAAATCAGAAGTCTGTTGACGCCATGTTTATACAAGAAACGATAGTGATCAAAGAAATGAGGTGGACTGGAAAGAGATGGGGTGGTCAACTCTTTCTTAGTCACAAATCCTCTGTAAGTGGAGGTGTTGCAATTTTATTTGAATCTGGATTCTAAAAATATGAATCCAGTATCTTATGATTTTGCTGAAATTGAAAAGGTTGTTTCTTAAAAGTTATTGTTAAATTTGAAAAATTGTTTTTTTTACATTTATGCTCCTAATAGTGGAGTGTAAAGGGTTTTGTTTTAAATTTAGTCAGCACTACTCTTAAAAGCTTAAATACAGATGATCTCCTGTTTTAGCTGAGATTTTAATTGTACAGAGAATGATAAAATAGACCAAATCATTTAGAACCACATGTTGCATCTCAAAGAGTTAAGCAACTCGCTCAAACCTTGATCTCTGTGACGATGGAGAAACATGTATAAAAAATGAAGGCAATACACATGGGTTCACTGTTAAGATAATTTATTGTCTTTGGTCACATCTTGATCGGTTTTACAGCTTTAAGCACCAGTTCAATATTTTTAAATCTTGTCAAATTAATCCTGTAGGTTTTTCAGATCACATTGCGGTTCTTTGTTCTGTATTAGTGAATTATGTGAAGTCAAACAGTGCCTATTGGCATTTTAATACATCTTTGTTGATGACAAACATTTTAAAGATTCTTTTACTTTTTCTGGGATGTTTTAAACAACAAAAGTATTTATATAGCTCTCTACAACAGTGGTGGGATTGCGGAAAGTACAAATAAAATTTTTTGACAGCAATACACTCTTAATGTTCAAGAGAAATAACTTCGATCAATTAATACTTTAGAGGCTGAGATAGTTGATTTGTACAGTTTGTCTGCATCTACAGGCAAAAAAGAACATATTGAAGCTCTGACATCAAAGAAAAACTTTATTGGCAAACCTGTTGGACATTAAAACACAGGAGGCTGTTCGCTCATGTTTCCAGAATATCACACAGACGGATGCACCTTCCAAATTCTTCTTCAGTATGGAGAAAATAAATAGTCAAAGCAGAATAATTCACTCTTTGGTTTCTGATACAGGACAGGAATTAACTAAAATGTCTGAAATAAGAGAAGTTGCTGCACAGTTTATAAAAAATTATATACAGCTGATCTGATAAATGAGAAGATGACTACTAGTAGTTTTTTGAAGGTCTGCCAAAACTCAGATGAGAGTAATGAAAGTTTGCAACAACCTTTGACAGAACAAGAACTTTATACAGCAATGATGGGTATGGAGAATGGGAAGTCCTGGGATTGATGGGTTACCCATTGAGTTCTATAAAACTTTTCCCATTTTAATAGAAGATCTCTTGGTAGTTTTGATGAAAGCCTTTAATGGGTTTCTTCCCTTAGTTGTAGAAGGGCAGTTATCACTTTATTGCCCAAAAGGTGATCTTCAAAAATATGAAAATTGGAGGCCTGTTTTCTCCCTGTGTTCAGAGAAAATCCTGTTAAAAACATGAGCTACAAGATTGAGTAAAGTACACGGAAGGTGAACACTCATGACCAAATAAAATTTATAATATAATTACAAATTTTAGATAAATTTTTGTTAATATAACCTTGGTAATTTCGTTTAGAATAAAACCTGTATTGGGAAATTAAAGTTTTTTTAAATTTTGGTCCCTTTATTGTAAGGGTTGAGCAATGTATTGGGAAATTGAAAGTGTGTATGTTAATTAAAAAGTTTAAGGTACCTTGCACAGGAAAGGGCTTCCATAGGCTGTGCATGTCTTATATGATGTGAATGTTGAAACCTACACAAATGTTAAGTCATGATGTAGCAACTGAAATCGGAAAAGGTTTACATTGACATGAGAATAATCTTTCCATTTATATGAAATTTGCGATGACGCGTATTGTTTTTATAAAGATAGAAGACTGGAGGTGCAGTGTAACTACGCTTGAAAAATCGGAAATGTAGCTTCAATTGATTTTAATACGGAATGTTGAACATAACAGTAAAGAAATTGTCCCAAATGAAAGAGTGTTTATTGTTATTGAGAACTTAATGGGTTTAGAAGTCAAATCTTGAGGAGTTTCAAAGCTTAGGATTTTAATCTTGCGTTTTTTTATAAGAAGTTTAATGCATGCTTAAAGAACTTGAAGGATTGCAATAATTAGCATGGTTTATCTGAGAAATAAATGGAAAGGCAGAATCCTCGCTTGTTATGTAATAATCACATTGTTGTAGTTTAATTTATAAATGTAATGAATATTATATCTTTTGGTAAGTAGAGTGGAGAAGTGTTCTTGTTTTATGTTTGATAGCATGAACTTGAGTTTTATTTGGCTAAGTGTTGATGCAAGATCTTTATGAGGTTTGAAAAGCAGGGATTTTTATTCTTGGTTTTTGTTATAAATTTTAAAAAAATAATGTAATTCTGTCTCTTTATTGTTCCCATTCAACAACCATTTATACAACTAGAACAACAAATGAACAGACCTAATGGGGAACAAGAACTTATACTTGCTTTTAAATGTATATTGTATATACATTCTTTTAATTTAGCTTTTATTTTATAAATTATATATTTGTTTCTTCTTAGTCTGAGTGTCTTTAATTGCTTGTTCATTACTTAGAAAATTAACTGTTATTTCTATATTGTTGCATTTCAAGTTCTTTAATTAGGAATTTTGAAATAGTGATGATCTTTGTCTTTCTATGATTACATTATTGCATTAGTTGAATTATATAAATTTCAATAATTATCTTCTTTCTTTTTCTCTTTATCTACTTGCATTTAGATTAATTATTATATTTTGAATATTACATTCTCTTATTATATTTCACCCTCACTACTCATAATTTACTACACCTCTTCACACTACTACATAATACACACACTATCTATACATCTCCCTACATATCCATCTCTCTCATCACCCTCACACACACACACACCACTAATGGTTTCATCGCATCCACAAGGACCACCTCCCTCATTTACATTTGCACTAATGGAAAATTAAAAGAAATAAATGAATAAATAAATCTGGAAATAAATACATGTGAGAATAAATAAAATACATATAATAAATAAATGTCAAAATAAATAAATGTATTAAATATAAAAATAAAAAAGTATAAGTAAATGTTAAAAAGACTACAAATAAATGTAAAATAAATACATAAGAAAAAAATAATTTAAAATATAATTCAGGATTACATTTGATTTCAAATGAACTGTTTTTTTTTATCACATCATGTATTATATATAATATATATATATATATATATATATATATATATATATATATATATATATATATTTATTTTATTTATTTTAATTTCTGCAGGATTGGTCCTCCATATACAGTATGATTATTAACTCAATGGACCAGTTGCATATCTCCGCCATCTTGGATTTCGGTCTTATGTGTGCATAGATACTGATTGAGCTAAACATCAGTGCAGAGACCGGAGAATCCAAATATTACCTCCTATGTGTTTACATGATTTATTATATCACTCTCAAATGCAATACTACACTGCTATTATTACTATACTATAAATGTTAACTGAGCCAGTGGATTTGAAACTTGCATATGTTTGGGTCCAGTAAATTAATTAAATACACCTCAATGTTCCCAAAATGAAATTTGAACTCATGGTGTTATCACACAGCTACATAATGTATTTTACCTCACCAATTACTGCAAATTATTTATTTTCAAAATCTTTGTATTACATTTTTTTATTTTTTAAAGAAATATTTACCTTGTGAGACGGTCTGCAATTTATCTTCATAAGTATCCATTTCTCAATTGTTCACGCATATCAGTTTGTGTTCATCACTGTTTTCACACCATATATTTTGAATTTTAACTAACTTTGCATCAAACATTTTTAAATGAAAAAAAATGGTAAAATGATCAATTAATCATAACTAATTTTATTTTGTTTTTTCTGATAATTAATCCAAAATAATTCCTAAAAACATAAATGTTGCTTATAGACAGATAATGATTTATGCTGCAGAAAACATAAACCTTGATAAAACACAGTTTTGTTTAGTTTCAATTAGCGTTGATATCGTGTCCTCCGCGATCTTTCCTGGTTCCTCCGCCTCTTCCTCGAGAGGCCACGCCCCGCAGCTGATTCAGTGTCTCCCGAATCACAAACCCTCCAGACTCTTAATCGCACGCCATGCGGCTGCCAGAAAAATTAAGACATTAGTATAATTTTCCCTCATGTAACGTTAAACACATTAAATTTCAGTCGACAGTTTGTTTATCAGTGAATTTTGTTTTTTTTAATCAGCGTTTCCAAATTTTTGGTAAAACAACTAATAAGTTAAACAAATCAATCAAACACAGACATATGTGAAGGATAAAAATTCAATAACTACATTCAAATATTTCTCCAAGGATTAAACTTATGTTCTTTTGATTAGTGAATTATTGAAATAATGTGAAAGAAACTGTCTATAATTACCTGTACCATTGATGACTCTGACGATAAAATTGTTCAGGGGTGTGAACCCCTCTGGAAAGATCTGCAATCCGGCTTTTCAGACTAAAATTGATGCTCTCATTACTAAACAATGGTTTATTGATTTCAGACTATATGCAGCCATTAGTATTACAGTCACATAGTGGCTATTGATATTTTTATATTTATACACTCATATGTCAACAAACCCACCAAAATGTTATTTTGGCTCTCTGAACTTACTAGAATGATTTGTTTTACAGAAGTATGAAAATATTACATAAAAATAAGCATATTTCACATAAAATATGGTATTTCAGGCTAAATAAATCATAAAAACACAAAAAAACACAAGAAATGCATAAATCTTTAGATTTTATTTTATTGAAGACAGTAACATGACATTTATTGAAAAAACTTAGGGTAACAGCTGAAAACTCAAGGAGAAATTAAGAGCTATGTGAAGGATGCTTGAGGGTTAAAATGTAATGAACAAATAAAATTAATTAAATCTAATTAATTGCAATATTTTGATGTTTTAATATCACAGCTGCAGTGACTGCTAGAATCTAGAAGTTTCTCTCATTACTGCACACCAGTATTAGAGTACAATCAGCATAAAGACATGAGTCTCTCAGAGATTTCAGACAAAGGAATATTGAATGTAACTCTACAGGGATATAGAAATGTATAGAAAAATTTGAGGTGGCCAGAATGGCCTTTATCTCACACTGAGGTTAAAGACACACCAGTATGTGACAGTGACGGCATTCAACTACAAGTATAGTGACCCATACCTAGAATTGTCGCTCTGCATTTAACCCATCCAAAGTGCACAATTCAGCAGTGAACAACACACACACCACACACACACACACACAAAGTGATGTCTATTTTCCAAATACACCTGCCCTCCAACCTCCCACAATCATAAACTCACAAAGTAATATGTCATAGTTTATTGTAATGTTACTCAGAATATTTTAACATTATTGCATGTACAATACTACAAAGTTTTGAAGAATGATAAAGATAAACTATTTCAGTATCAGGAATCATGTGAGTAGAGTGCATTTATATTAGTTCTTAGCTTTGGCTTGTGCTGGCAAGATAAAATCTCCATAGCAGTGATCCTGGTGTGTAGAAAAGTAGAGCTCATACAAACACACTCTCAACCAAAAACTTAAACACAGTCTCAGAGATCATTCATGTTCTTCTCTCTGCAGGCTGAGATACTGCGTATTGGAGAGGAAGGCTGTGCTGCCTGATTCAGCTCTGGATCTAGACCCCTCACACCTGACAGAACTGGATCTGAGCTGTAATACACCAGGAGACTCCAGGAGTGAAGCAGCTCTCTGCTCTACTGGAGGATCCACACTGTAAACTGAAGAAACTATGGTGAGTGTTATTATATTATTGAACACAACAATCTGTGTGAAAATACTGCAAACAAAAACATTTCATGTTAGGATAGTTCACCCAAAATGAATCAGCTGTCATCACTTTACTTTTTTAAAGCATTTCAAAACATTATTACTTTATTTATGGAAAATATTTCTGAAGATATTTTGAGAAATGTTTGTGTCCACCTCGATGGAAAGCAATGGTGAACAAACTTGGTTACCAACAATACTTAAAATATCACTGTTTTGTGTTTACATTGGAGAAAGAAGCTCATACAGGTTAGGAACAACATGGAGGGAAGAAAATTATATATATATATATATATATATATATATATATATATATATATATATAATATATATTTTTTTTTTGTCTGCTTATAGAATACAGTGTAATGAAAATGTCCTTGAATTAAGAGTCAAAAATGGCAGAACATTTGCTGTAGTTTTACTGTAATTTTACAGCTCTTGAAGACTTTAAGGTTGGTTCACAGCAGGATAATTGGGTGCCATTTGCCTGATTCAGCCCTTCGACACTTTGATGTCTGATCATCGTAAAATAATCTGATCAAATATTCCTGCTGTGTGTGGTGTGTTAAGACCGCTCTCCTCTGCTCGAAGAATGTGGGACGCTCCGATCTCAAATCGGGAATATCCAACGTTGGATTTATTTGGCCCGATTTTTTCTGAGTGTGTGTCCCCAGGACAAACGCATCACGAAGCGCGTGGACTGGTGAGCCAATCAGAGCGAAGCAGGTGACGGTGAGAAGTACCAGGAAACAAAATCAAACAGCCAGTGTATATAATATAACAAATACAAATAAAGTCGATGGGCATAACTACATCCACAACTGCAGTCCACCAGAGTTCATGGAAACAAATATATGAACGCTTATTTCGATTATTAATCTGTGTAGTCATAACATTTCTATGAGATAAAACAACAACTTATCTCCATATCATGGTGTAGCAAGTATAGTCCATGCTCGCGTTGTTCCACCTCTTTGACCATCGCCTTTTCTTGTTTTTTCTTATGTTTTTCCCGTTAAAAACAAAGCACAAACTATAGCCACTGCATCCTCTTCGATCCGCCATGATTGTTTACTCTAAAGTCATGTTTGATCTCGAGGGATTTCTGCTAGATTTCCGTCTGACCTGGAATGCTCGGGAGTCAAATCGGTTCGTGTGTGATGTGTTGATATTGCCGTGTGGCTGCACACACGGAACGACAAAACTGTTAGACCGGTGATTTTTTATCGCCGTGTGTAGGGTCTCTCAGGTTTGGAAAAATCACCCGACAATTTTAAAATCGTCCGTGTGAGCCAGGCCCTTACATTGTTAATGTAATACTCTAAATTAAACATACAGATGAATAATTAAAAAATGGCGAATTGACCTTCTTTCTCCAATCCATAAATAACAGATTTACATGTACTCATTTGCAATATTTTGATGGAGCCTTGTATTAAACCAGCACTGTAGTGTTTTCCTACATACTGTAGCACCAAGTCTTGAACATTTTACTCTGTTTGAGGAGTATTTATATAAGAGGAACAGCATTAATAAATGCTACTTTTTCTGCTGTCAGGTCTACACCTCTCACTCTTAGATTCATCTTTGAGCAACTGATGTTATGTATTTATTATCTCTGAATTGGATACTTATTGTTTAATTATGTAGTTAGCATGATACATTCTTACCTGACAAATAAAATATTATATTTGATTTACTCTGATCTCTCCTGAACTCATCATGACTAGTAGATCATGTGGAGGCTGATGTTTCCTCAAATCTGTGTCCAGGACAGAACAGACTAAAGGCTCATGGATGAATGGAGCAGCAGGAACATCATCAGATACCTTTTCATTTCTAGCTACTGACTTAGCAAGTTGTGCTGAAGGAACTCAACAAACCACATTTTGGTTCTGAGCAAGCAGTAGAGCAGTGATTTAAAGATATAAGTTAACCTTCTTATGAAGGTATAAGGTTAACCTGAGTGAATCTGACTAAGTTCAGACTGGAGAGTTTGTGAAAGTGAGATCGATAACCTCCGGTCGTTGTGAGACTCAAATGTGACAAGCGAGTCCCTGATGAATCAATAATTGAAAGTATCAGCTTATTCTTCAACGCAGAAGTAAGCGATGGGTGAGACTTCTAGTTCATTAGCTGGAATAAGGAAATAATGATAATTACAAAAGCGCAGTAAATGGTAAAATTGTTTGCACTACAAACCAGTGTGTTCATAATTGAAGATAATACATTAAAATAATATGGTAAGACACACCAATTTGTAATATCAAGCATCAGAACAAGCTGTTTTGTGCAGTTAAACATGGCTGGAAGTAACTGAGACCAGAAGCAAGACCCATAAAATATACAAATGAATAGGATGTCAAGAATAATAAAATACCTCAATTAATTTTAACCAATATTTGTGATTAGTTACTCATTAGAAACACATTCTCCATTTAATAATCACTTGAAAATCAGAGTCAGATTAAACATAGAGCTTCAATAATATTTAAACTCAATCCAAATTAAGTGAACTGAACCGCTAAGTAAAATATATGTCATAGTTATACTAAAAGTTACTCTTATTTTAACATTGTCACCTATAGAGACCTAATTGAGACTTGTTATAGCACTTATATATCTTTGCTCTTTTGTTGTTTTTGTTGCTTCCACTGTCTTCATCTGTAAGTACTTTGGATAAAAGCGTCCTGCTAAATGAATAAATGTAAATGTAAATATAGTATTATAAACTAGTTCAGCATCACAATCATGAATCATGTGGTTAGAGTTCATTTAAATTGATGTTTTAGCTGCATGTATTATAATCTCTAGTAAAAAAGAAAAGTAGGGCTCATACTAACACACTCCAACACTTAAACTTAAAACACAGTCTCAGAGATCATTCATGTTCTTCTCTCTCTGCAGGCTGATTGGCTGCAGTATTGGAGAGGAAGGCTGTGCTGCTCTGATTTCAGCTCTGAGATCAAACTCCCTACACCCGACAGAACTGGATCTGAGGTGGTAATACACCAGGAGACTCAGGAGTGAAGCTGCGCTCTGCTCTACTGGAGGATCCACACTGTAAACTGAAGAAACTACTGTAAGTTATTTAGTCAATGCTTTCATTTATCATCTTGTATTAAAGCAGATCTTAGTGTATTTTCTCTTTCTCTTTATTGACAGTATTTGACAGTGGAAAGTCCACAAGCTCCAAACAACTGAATAAAAACAACACGTCTTGAACAAGACTGTCACCTGGACATAACCCCTGGGTCGAAGCATCAGTTCGGTCTGTCATTATTTTTCTTTGATGACTGGTAACAGAACTAAAAATACTTTGATCATTTTTTATACGTAAAGATAAGAATAAGGTATTGTTTTAAACTGCAACAGGGTGTACTTTTATTTGTGTTTATTCATATTAATAATATCTACTAAATTCTAAAGATGGATTGTGCATAAATATTATGTTTAAATATAACATTTTAATATGGAAATATTTAATGATTGCAAAATTAAATACTGATACTTTTGTAATTGGTGTTTGGGTTTTGTTTCATGTTCTTGTTTTCATGTCATACTTCTCTTATTTTGTCGCTTTGTTTCTTGCTGTTTGTCATACTTCTCTTGCCCTCATGTATCTCTGCCTTAGAATGTATCGTGGTTCTGATTGGTTTATTGTCTTGTCAGTGATTATCAGTTCTGTTGGCTCATTGGTTTGTTCATGTCATGTGACCTCGGTTTCTGTTATAAGTAGCCATGTTTTTGCCACTGTCTCTTGTCATATTTTAATGTTTTAACCTGCTGTCGGGAGTCTAGTCAGTTCATGTCTAGTCAAGTCTGTTCAAGTCAAGTCTTTGTTTTTTAATTTGTTTGGATTTTGCATCACTCTGTAAATAAACTGCACTTGGCTTCTCCAACGCTCACCTTCATTGGACTTCGTTACACTTTTTAACCCTCAGATGGTTTCTGGTCTTTTCTGACCTTTTGCTCAAAATTAAAAAAATGTTCCCTTTGTCCAAATGGTATGAAACCTTCTACCTGACTCTCAACACTTTCTAGATCTACAAAAAAAAAAAAAATTTATTGAATGATATCTGTTCTTATGTTGGACAAAATTGTGACACTCGGTCTTTAGGGTCTCTGTCTCTGTCTCTTACTAATCAGAATAAGACTAAATTCATCATCAAACTCAGAAACAACAGAACAAATCGACAGACATGACTTCCACCAATGCAAAAAAAACATCCACAATGCTAAATTATATTGCTCTCACAACATGCGCGATACACACAACACAATAGAGAAATACATTTTGAGACTATAAAACGGTTCCTCTATCATTTGTCAAATAAAATCATCCAAAATGCAGAACCAACACAAATATAAATGGTGACACTGACACCGACAATGTGTCACACATACACACGCTAGTTTTTTTGTAGAAAAGTGGGGACATCCATGAGGTAATGGTTTTTATACTGTAGAAACTGATATTCTATGCCTTACACCCTCACAGAAACTTTGCATTTACATTTCTCAAAAACCTCATTCTGTATGATTTATAAGCGTTTTGGAAAAAATGGGGACATGGCTTGTGTCCCTCATAAGTCACCCTCTCCTGTAATTACCTGTGTCATACCAATGTCATTATACAGAGTATGTGTCCTGATATGTCACAAAAACATGCCCACACACCTCACTCACTCACACCACACACACACACACACACACACACACACACACACACATTGTGAGGTTATAAACAACTGCTCTCTTATAATTATTTAAAAAAAATCATGTAAATGCAGAACCACCAAAGAGGAGTGAGAGAGGATGACAGGATGAGACAAAACAATTTAGCAAGCACACACACACAAACCTGCTCCAACCCGTCCAGAAGTCAGCGGTTTACCATGCTTATCCTGCAATGCAATTGTAATGTAACATTATTGAAAACAGGAAAAAAAGTTAAACTTTGATATTTTTTATTTTTATTTTTGCTATAATTTGATTTTATAATATTTATATATGAATCCAACTGAATCCAACTTGTGAAAAGATATCTTTCAAGTAGTCAAATGCAAATAGCATATAGTGGAGCTCTATAGCCATCTAGTGGGTTAAGTTATTTTTATTTTAAAACCGCATTTTCCAAAAAATGGGTATAAAATGTTACATTAAATCATTTAAAATGATCCATGTTATCCCCTATGAATGAAAGTTGAAATCTGTGTTTTTTATAAAGAATTTTACATAAAATGCTGTTTTTGTAAAAGCCTATTTAAATAAATATTTATTTATTTATAGAAATTTAAAAGATATCATAAATCCTCAAAACTGCCCAAATGTTGAGTAAAACATTAACAAACAGAGTAAAATTACATTTGTAAAAAAAAAACTATTATCTTGCTACAAATTAAATGTTATTGAATTAAATGTTATTGTCTGAACACAGTGTAATACAGGAGCAAGACCATCAGAGGGTTAAATATGAAACTACAACCGCCAGTAGGTGGCAGCAAGTGACTGTTTAGTGAGTGAGTTGAATCAACTGAGTCGTTTAAAAATCTGATTCATTTAACTTTGCAAATGATTCAGCGGTTTTGATGTTTGTTTTAATTTCTTTCTGATGGAGCAAAACTGACTTTGTTTCTGAAAATCAAGGAATCTTCCAATAATTAATTTTTTTTAAATATTGAAATCTGTAAAATGGCACATATTTCATAATAATTGTCCTCTGCTTCTGTTGATTCTTAAATTTACATTCTACTACATTTGATTTCTTTTCTCTTCATTAAACAGCTAGATTATGAATGGTTTAACCGTACTGAGGCAGAGCCTTTTTCTGTTTGGCACACGTCCTGATCTATAGCTAACTATCAAAATCTGTGTAGCAAAGCTACAAGACTGCAGCGTGGGAGTATGTATTGTAGTGAAGCACAGACCACTATCAGTTTATGTGAACATACAGTCTTAATTTTGAACGCGTTTTAGACAATGTCCATTAGTTAATGTTAGTTAATTCATTAAGTAACATGAACAAACAATGAACAATACATTACTGTATTTATTAATCTTTGTTAATCTTAATCAAAATACAGTTATTCATTATTAATTCATGCTAATTCACAATGCATTAACTAATGTTAACAAGCACAACTTTTGATTTGAATAATGCATTAGTAAATGTTGAAATTAACATCAACTAAGATTCATACATGCTGTAGAAGGATAGTTCTTGCTTAGATCATGTTAACTAATGCAGGTTAACTAACATTAACTAATGGACCATTATTCAGAATTGTTACCGATACTTATTTCAAATCAATACTTATCTTTAACCAAAACTGGGCACAATTAAAACAACTGCTGACAGCACACCCTTCCCTCATTCTCTGAAAACAGTTGATTTACTGAGTACAAGCTTTTATTTTATTTTCTTAAGAACAGTGCAGTCTTTGGGACCACCAAAGATTGAATTACCTTACAACCATAGACGTAAGTGTAAACAATGAGTGACATGCAGCAGCTGATAGATCATTTCCGGCACTTTCCGCTTGGCGACTAAACCAGAGTCGCTGACACACATCACATCAGGAAGCACTCGTGCCCTCAGATCAGTTGGACATGGTTGTGTACAAGAGGTAAAACGATATAAATACTGTTCGTTTTCTTACACAAACCTTGTTTCATGTCTTAGGTCATCAATGTGTACTACGATAGGGAATTGTTTAATTTGGACTGTGCATGCTCTTTGAGATGGTGACCATAGACCTCCATTATATGAGTCACAGACAAGAACGGTTTGACCTAAAAATATCAAAATGGGAACTACTGCGGAAACAAAGACACCTACATCTTGGATGTCCTTGAGGTAGCTAAACATGCAAAATTTAATTTGAAAGTAAACCATCCCTTCCACTGCCACCTTTGGTTAGTTGGGGATGCTTTACTGATTGCACTAGACACTATTGGAAGAGAGTTGAACTGGATGTGACATCACTGAATAATCAATGAACTGACTTTAGCTTAAAAAAAAAAACTGTCTGTTTGTTATTGTCCTCTTGCATTATCGACAAACTATTTTCCTGTTAATTATGCTGCTTTGACAATGTGTATTGTGTAAAGTGCTATATAAATAAAGGTGAATCACTTGACTATTAGGAACTGTGCTCATCAAACAGGATGAGATCACGTAAACCTAAACCAGTGGCTGTGTGGAGTACAAGGTTTAAAGTGAAGTAAACATCAGTCATTTAATTCATATCTAGAGCTTTACAATTTACTCAATATTTTAAAATTAAAAAAATTACATTAACTCTTTCCCCATCAGCAGTTTTGATGGGAATATCTTTGATATTTAAACATACAAACGTTTATATATAGCGATATATATATATATAGCGTGTATATATATATATATATATATATATATATATATATATATATATATATATATATATATATATATATATATATATAAGAAAGTGTCTCTGCTTTTAAGTTGAAAAAAACAATTTTAGGCGCAGTTCATGTCACGCTTTATGCAAGCATACAGAATAACATTAACTTACACATAGCTTGGAGAAACAAAACGTTATTAGCTGCCTACACAGACATAATGTCGGTCCATGACCATAATCTAGCAGAAGAAATGTAAAACTCCACTTACAATTACTGAAGCAGCAAATGTAGTACTTCTAAAACACTATTTGTTGTTTAAGGCAGAGACTCGCGGAACGCGGTGAATTCAGTCAGAGCAGCGTGAACTCAACAAGCATGACTAATCTAAAGCCTTGGATTGGCTGCTGTCGCTTTGATTGGCCTCTCAATCGTTTTAACAATGACGAGCGATAAATTAAATATAGATAAGGAAGACCTAAAATATACATTAGAAACTTTTTTGTCACTCTAACAACAGCTGAATGCAGAGTAAAAGTTTAAATTTGGCCATTTCTAATTATCGGTTCTTATGGCCCTGGTTTTATAAATTAATTCATGGTACTGAAGGGTTTTCTGTTCTCTCTGTTCTCGATTCTTCATTTTAACGTTATTTGATACTTTTAGTAAAAAAAAGAAAAAGAAAGTCTGCACCACCTGCTGAATCCAGAAGCCTAACATCAGCTACAAAGCGACACACTTAAGAGCTATTTTCATACAGTGATTATAGAAAAATAACTTTCTGGTATGCAACAAGATGTTAAGAAAGCATATTTTAATTGTTGTTAATTAAATAAAATTAGATGGACGGTGATAGATAAAAAAAATATATTGACCACTTACCCATCTCTACATGTTCGCTGCTGAACAATCCATCTGCATCCGCTTTCTGTTGATGAGTGCATCCGGTTAAGACTGAACGAAAAATATTCTTGTTGACTCAATTTAAAAGAAAATGTTGTAAACCTATTTTTTTTAATTACATTATGTTAAATATAATTAAGTTGACACCATTTTTACCAAGAGTTGTGTTGTATGTGCTCATTTTAATTAATTAAATTGAACAAATAGCAAAATATTTTTTTTAGTGTATCCATATTTTGTCGGAATATGTCCCTGACACTCTTTTCTCTTTCTGAATGAGCTTCTCTCTTTGTTGAACACAAAAGAAAATGTGTAAAAAAATTTTAGTAACCACACTGTAAAAAATCCAATTAACGAAATATTAGAATGGAAGGGGAATTTGTTGAGCCAATTTATAGCTTGAGCAGTTGAGAAATATATTTGAAAACATTGAATGAGACGCTTTTTTTTTTTTTCAAATCCAGTCAACAATTAGTATTCTAATGTTGACTAAATTAATAAAACTAATCCAGTCAACACTGAGATCATTCTGCACGCATCGAGCCTGAGTCCAAACAAAACATACAGCGTATACAATGTTTTGAGTGAATATTTAGAAGTGTTTTATAGTCGTTTGTCTAAGAAAAATGAATATTAAGGCTTTGTTTAATGTATGTCAAGTTCACGCATCAACTGAATTTGTACTTTGAATTAATCAATACTTGCATATTTAGAAAAGGTGTAAACATATTAATTAAAACGTATGTATTTATACACAAAGCGTACAACGTATATAAAACACTAAGCATTGTATGGGAAATGAGCTGTTTAAGTGAAGGGAACATCCCAGCAAACACAGAACGTGTAGAGGACGTCGCCAGTTATAGCCATTTGGTCAGGCGACATTACTTTGGCTAACTTCCAGAAGCGTGAGGGCATTACTCAAAAGGCGCTCGCTAGATAATCCCATTGGTACGTTGTAGCGCGTGGTCAGCTGGTCTTCAGATAACTTTAATATTATTGCACTAGATGTATTATTATTATTAAGATACCATTTGAACAGCATATTCTTTGGGAAATATACAAAAAAATAATCAAGCATGTTAAAATAATTATATATATATATATATATATATATATATATATATATATATATATATATATATATGCCATCAGTTTAAGAACAATAAAATAAAATAAACAATTTACGTAGCAAATGGTGATAATGTTTGTAAATGAAAGAGAGTACGGGACAAAAGAACATTTAAACCTTAAACTAGCAGGGCATGTCACTTTCTGAGTGAAGTGCTGACGCGTCGTGCGTGCCGATTTTGTAACGGTCAACTTCCAGCGACGGACAAGGAGGAAAGGTAAGTCCTATAAATCTACTTTTATTCATAGATTTTAACTGATACAACGGTAAATGCCATCAAAGAGAGTAGTGTTTTGTATTTTTGTAGGTTTCTCTTTCAATTTAATAAATAAATGCTCTGTTTGGTTAATTAGCTCAAAAGCAGTCTCAGAGGTGGTGAATATAATCCGATATAACGCTAAATATAAAGTTTAATGTTAATTAGACCGAGGCTGCGAAATCATGTTCAGTGTAAGCGTTATGTGGGATTAATAATTTCCTTTTCTCCTCAAGTGGCAGGCCTGTAAATTGCCATCTGCTCATTATTGGTGTTAATGGTGTTTTCACATGCATGCTTTTAATGCTAGTTTAATTCTCAAATTGATCTGATACTTTGTTTCACAAAAGTAAACAAATTGTTCACTTTTTTAGGGCCTGACAACCACCAGTTGAGTCCATGATTCAGTGAGTTCCTTATAGGAAATATATTTGTTACCACCTAGTAATTTAAATGTATTATTTATTGCTTTAAAATGAACACATATTTATCATCAGGGAAGAGACAGTCTGGGCAGCAGCAACAAGTAGTATTACAAGTAGAGATGGGTTTCAAGAACTGGTACTAATTTGGTTCCTGACTTGTTCAGTACTGAAAACATTTACATAAGGTACAGGATCAATAGTGCTGCTATCAGTATTCTTGTAACATTGATTCATTACCCTTTAGACACAACCACAAATCCTCTCACTGGTTCTCAACGTGGCCTGGGGCGCAAACACTCTCCAGGGCGAGTAGGCTACAGGATAGGAGGAAAAAAATTGTTATCACTAAACTACTTTCATAAAATGTATAGTTTTGTATATACATAACTCCTGAATAAAATTAAAATGTGTTTGGACTGATTAAAAAAAAGTTTTGAACAAATTTGATTGATTGAGTGGCAAATGCAGGTGATGCGGTTTTATTAAGCGAGTCATTGAGTCGTTCATTTTAACGATTCGTTCAAACGGCGATTCATCCAGAATGAGACAGATGTTTGTCAATGGGTCATTGAATCTTTGACTCAAGCGATTTGTTCAAAACACTGAATCATTCAAAACACGATTGAGAGTGTTTCTGTGAGATGCTATGTTGTGATCTTTGTTTGGATTCATCGGATCTATTTTCGCTGCTAAAATAGACCAAAACAGTCAATATTTCGTCTAAAATGTAAGTGACTTAATATTATTAACTTGTTTGTTGAACTGTCATATCAGTGTCACATTTTCAATCGGAGGTGATGGTAAATTAAGTGAGGGTCAATTGTCAGCTCTCTTGGTCGCAGGTCGGTGATGTATGTTGCTGAACTGTATTCAAATGTTAGAAATATAAAAACACCACATTTTGAAGTTTAACTGCAGTATGTCAATTTAGTTTACTGTGTGTGTTGCTCATAGACTTTGAAACGCGCTCATTTGTTTGATTTCTCTCGAGAAGCTGCTAACCTCGAAAGTTTAAGGTCCTTGCACCCTGACTCAAATTGTCGTTGTTGTTTTCATATTCGTCATTTGGTGGCTCTCAATGGCCAAAACACCGCTCAAAATATTTGGTACTGATGCGGAAAATGCAGAGAATCGAAACATCTGAATTAATTTTATGACGGACGGAGGTTTCAGAGGCTGCAAAGCGATAAAAGCGTGAGATCATATTTAGTTATATATATATATATATATATATATATATATATATATATATTATACGTTTGTTTATTCAGTTTATTCGTCTCTGTCCTATTTGGTGATATATTTGACCGCTTCAATGGCCTCAACCTGTCTTTGCAAGGCCGCTGAAACTCATATTTTGCTCCTTGCATCCATGATCATCACGATTTCTCCTCCCTATTTCAATCATATCTGAGCACTTGTCAGCAATGAGAAAACAATTTGCGACATACTTTAAAGAGGATTATCGCTCTTTTGTGGTTGAGATCCGTTTGTGGACAGCAAACGAGCTATCAATCGAATGCAGGACAGCTTATTGAGCTGAAGAGTGACAGTAGACTGAAGGAACTCTTAGCTCCTGCCCTCTTTGGTCATTCTGGCAGCACTGATGCAGGAATATACCCTCAACTCAGTGGCGTTGCCTTGAAGATTCTCCTTCCTTTCGGCTCGACATATTTGGGTGAGGCAGGATTCTCAAAAATGACTGCACTCAAAAGCGAAATACCACAATCGTTCACAAATTTAGGATGATTTGAGGCTATGTTTATCAGTCATTGAGCCAATATTGAGGATCTTTGCAAGGCAAAGTAGGCTCAGGTCTCACATTAACATCACCTACCTGCAAGCTTCTGTAAAAAATGCAGATGATGTCTACTATTAGGCCTAGTAATAATTATAATAAAGCAAATATTAATATCAGAGGTCTGGAGCAATTCCCAATTATAGCAATAGCCTAGTTATGATAATAGGCCTACTGATGATAATAATAATAATAATAATAATAATAATAATAATAATAATAATAATAATAATAATAATAATAATAATAATAATAATAAACAATAAAGCATGTAACCTCATATAATTATATAGCAAAAGCATAGTAATGATAACAGGCCTACTGATGATAATAATAATAATAATAATACAACAGTAAAGCATGTAATATATATATCAATAGCCTAGTAATGATAATAGGCCTACTGTTGATAATATAATAATAATTATAATAACAACAATAAAGATGCAACCTCATATATATATAGCAATAGCCTAGTAATGATGATAGGCCTACTACTACTGATAATAATAATAGTAGACTGCAAGCTCACATTAGAAGTCTTGTGCTACTGCCAATTATAACAACAGCCTAGTAATGATAATGGCCTACTGCACGCTACTGATGATGATGATAATAATAATAATAATAATAATAATAATAATATATAATAATATATGATAATGTGGGCTAAAAATAATAGCCTAGGGCTATCTATCTATCTATCTATCTATCTATCTATCTATCTATCTATCTATCTATCTATCTATCTATCTATCTATCTAATGTGGGGTCTGGGGGTGTGTGTGTGGGGGTGGGGGTGGATGGGGCCCCGACTGCAATGATCCAGCTTTGGGGGGGCCCAGCTTCCAAAAGGTTGAGAACCCTGATCTAACAGATCAAACCTAAAAATACATTTCTAACATACTACTCTGCCAATAACAACAATTATTTCCTTGCTCAGAACTGATGCCTGTGTATCAAGCAAAAACTGAGATCCAGACTACAGGATAAATATGAGAGACTCAGTGAAGGACTGTCCAATCATGGAGACTCAACACGTCCTGAATGAGATCTACACAGAGCTCTACATCAGAGGGAGGCAGTGGAGAGGTCAATAATGAACATGAGGTGAGACAGATTGAGACAGTGTCCAGGAGACCAGAAACACAGGAGACACCAATCAACTGCAATGACATATTTAAACCCTCACCTGGACAAGACAAACCCATCAGAACTGTGCTGACTAAAGGATCGCTGGAATTGGAAAAACAGTCTCTGTGCAGAAGTTCATTCTGGACTGGACTGAAGGAAAAAAGCCAATCAGGGCGTTCATTTCATATTTCCACTTCCTTTCAGGGCTGAACTTGTAGAAACATCTCAGTCTTGTGGATCTTCTAAACCACCTTCACACAGAAACCAAAGGGTAAAGTCAGCAGATTATAGGGACTACAAAGTTTTCATATTTGATGGTCTGGATGAAATGCTTTAGATTTCCAAAACAGTGAACTTGGTGTGACAGAATCACTTCAGTGGATGTGCTGCTGACCACCTTCAAGGGAACCTACTTCCTTCTGCTCCCTCTGGATCACCTCCGACCAGCAGGAATCAGATCCCTCCGGGTGTCAACCAGCTCACAGAGTCGAGGGATTCGCCCCAGAAGGGAGGAATTTTCAGGAAAGAATAAATGATCGAGTCTGGCTGAAAGTGGTCACCACATCGATCATCAAAAGTCTGTTCATCATTGCAATCCCAGTCTTCTGCTGGATTTTTAGCTGTTCTGGAAGGATGATGGGTAAAAACAGGGGTAGAGAAAGACTCTCACAAGATGTTCACACCCCTATCTTTCAGACCAAAGGAAGACACAAAGTATGATGGGAAATGAAATCAATCCATCGGCGAAAGACTATTCTGTCTCTAGGAAAACTGGCTTTTAACAGCTGGAAAAAGGAACCTGATCTTCTATGGGGGGACCTGAAAAGAGCAGCATTGATTCAAAAGTGTGTACTCGGGGTTTTCCCAATCTTCAGAGAGGGTCTGGACTGCACTGGGGAAGGTGTTCAGCTTTGTTCATCTGAGTATTCAGGAGTTTCTTGCTGCTTTATTCAAGCTGTTCCTCTTCTGAATAAACACAGGACTGATGAATGTGTTCAGGTCCCTGATCAGTTTACGAAGAAAGGGGACAAGGCCTTAAGAGTGAACGGACCGGATCTTTCCCGGTTCCTTCCGGTCTCTCTCTAAGTTAATCAGACTCTCTTCAGGCGTCCGAAAAGACGTGACTCTATCAATCAGGAAACAGCTGCATACATCAAACAGAAGATCAGGGGAGAATCCCTCTCAAAATCCTTCGTTCCAGCCTGGGATTGAATGTGTTACTGAGCAGGAAGTACAAACATATTAAGTGGAACAGGTTGCTCTCCGATGGAGTCTCTTTGTCTGCTGCTCAGTGGTGGCTCTGGTGTTTGTGCTGTTGAACTCAGAAAGAAATCTGGATGGTTTAATCTGAAAATTGATGATCAGAAGGCTTCTGGGCTTATGATCAAAGCATCTAGAAAGATTAAGTGAGTATTTTACAGTTCTTTGTTTTATTGTTTGTTTTTTTTATACAGTAGGTCTGTTTTCTCTTTCTGTTTCTGATATTTTGAGCTCTTTCTTTTTGACACCTCAGCTAACATCACAGTGGCTCTCTTGATCTGATGGGAATCAAGTGTGTTTGATAAGAATTATCAAACTCTAAAGTTAGGTGTCTTAGGAACAGGGTTGTCTCTGATTTTACAAATATTGGTTGAGATCTCATCGTCATTAAAAGTTGGTTCGGTTTGTTGGAATAAGTGAAAATAATTCAGTTTCAATCTAATAATTCATAAGTATAATTCCAGTTCTATTAAATTAAGAGAATGTTTCTTGTAAAACTGAGGAAAAGGAAAAATATTTAGTCTTAGACACTCGAGGAACAAAGATGCATGTAATCATGGACAGTCATTTATGGTAATGATTTTAATCTTTATTTTTTATATT
Organism: allo-octoploid hybrid of Carassius auratus x Cyprinus carpio; assembly: GCA_024542945.1. Classification (NCBI taxonomy): domain Eukaryota; kingdom Metazoa; phylum Chordata; class Actinopteri; order Cypriniformes; species allo-octoploid hybrid of Carassius auratus x Cyprinus carpio. Next base: position 25,146,103 of record CM045073.1, on the reverse strand, counting down.
TATTTTTTCTCTCCAGAAAAAAGTTAAAAATAGAATATATTAACATGGATAAAGGCTAGCTTGTATAGTTTCTGACCAGTGGTGGTCGTAATGGAGCCCTTCGTTCATACTTAAGTTCCTTTCTCAAGTATCTGTTCTTTCCTGTGGTTTTATTTTGAGTAATTTGACTCGATCTTGATTCTAGCTCTCTCTCCTCCTGCCGGGGTTGCAGCCCTTTGAGACTCTGATCAGAAGTGATCTTCTGTGTCCTGCGTCTGGATAGGCTTTTAGTTAATTGCTTATTTTTTACTAGTTAATTACAGGAAGACAAATGCATTTGATTGGCCAATATCAATTGTGTGTTGTCAAAAAAAGGCAGGATTTTCTGCTTTTATACTTACTGCAAATGTGACAATATCTACCTCATTATTTAAATTATGGTTATTATAAAATGGTATGTTGACTTATATTATTTTTAATAAATTTTGAGGGTAAATTTTAATTTAAAAAAGTAAAGGGGTCCCTTATTGGGACAATAAAGCCCTCCTACTTACCTAACCCTACCCATACTTTATTTTTCTTTAAAAATAAATGCATTTCTAATGTAATTTGAAAAGGGAAAAAGTTGTCATTAGGCGGATCTGAACCGTTTTCCTAGAAAAGAACAAGACAGAAATTTTACCATCTGCATCACTGAAAGATCAAGAATCAGATGTCTTTAGTTTTTTCACTGATTCACATGTTTGGGGGCAGGTTATAAGTAGCCCTTGAACAAGTTTTCTATCCTCAATCCTGGTTGTTATTCAAATGCAAGCTGAAAGATATTTTTGACTTTTCAATCTAACCCTGCTTTTACTTCCTCATTTCAAAACATATCAAACTCTTTTAAATATATCCAATTCCGGGCGGGGGGTTCGCTTCAAATCAACCTTCTTTTCTGAATCTTTTCGGTTCTCAAAGCCACATTCGGAATTAGAATGATTTGATTCAGCTGTTCTGGGGTGACAACTCCGTTCAAATGACCGTTTAGTGCGATCTCCATGAACTAATTAAAAAAGAACGGGGAGATCTTGGGGGAAACTGATCCTGAAAGTAATTTATTAATGTTGAATTATAAGTTAATAATTAAACTGAAAATCATTTTAGGTCAAAACTGTCAGTTGTTTGGAATAAATCTGATGTGATGATCTATTAAAGCCACTGAAATCTGAAGTCAGAACATCAATAGTGTCACTCATGTTTAGGTTAAAAAACAAAGAAACATTAAAAATAACACAAATTAAACAACCTTTTTAGCCCTTGTGATGTCTGTTTTTTCATTTGTTTATCAACAGTATACATTTTTATATTGTTTGGATTCTAAAGAAGAGCGATATTAATGTTTCTTCAAACCAACTTAAAATAAGGTAAATATTGTTAGCTGATGCTAACTGTCAAATAACAAAGCTTGCTTCAAGTTAGGTAATCTTTAGATATAAAGTCCAAGTTTTTTATTGAATCATCTAATGTTAGATCGGAAAAAGACAGGATGTGATGTTAGAACATGGTAACTCGTCGGGTTAATGTTTTGTGGGGAAGGGAACCCTTATTGTCATCATTAAAGTCGCCTTTGACTTAAATTTTTTACCTTTAATTTAACAAAAGAACGGGTTTCACCCTGGGAAAACATATGAAATTGAATATGTTTGAAAATATTGGTTGAAATATTTAAACATCTTTTAAAAAAAATTATGTTGATTTAAAGAATCAGGGAATATCTTTGTCGTTTGTACATTTGGGTTTAATCCACTGACACAAGGTAATTACTCAACTCAATGCTTATAAACAACAAAAACCGTGCAGGCGTGTGGGTGTGCAGACATAACAGTTACACTTTAAATCATCACATTTACTTTTCCATACTACAATTCATGTATTCATCAGCCTCAAATGAGGGAAATGCAGGCTCCTCGGATGCTGTTTTGTCTGAACCCGGTCTTGACCTCCTTGTCATCCCACACTTCTAAAACCTGAGTTGGGTTAACATCTCTAGTGGTGGACCCACTAACACCAACATCAAAGGACACATTGACAATCTTCGCTGTTTCTCAGTGGTGTAAAATAATATTCGCTGAAAATCCCCTTTCACATTCACTGTGCTCACAGCCAGTGTATTCTGTGTTTTTAACTTGAAGACCCTCTTTAATTGCCATGTTTGGGTTTTCCTTGTAGTCCTAAACCTTGTTTGACACTACGTGTTCATTGCCAGACTATCACACAGCTGCCTCAAATCTTTTTCCAACAGCTTGGCACTGGAGGGCCAGGTGTCAGGTGACAAAACATTTTTTGATCAAAACCGGCTCTGCTCTGGAACCTTCCTGGACTGTCTACAACTGAGTAATGAAAAAAACTTTTCCTGATTGATTTTTTAGTTAAACCCGTTAGCTTTTCCTCACAACAGGCTTTAATAACGCGTGTAATAAATTGTAACAACTGTTGTGAGGCCGTCAGAGCTAATGTTTGTGTAACTAGATAGGCCTTATATAACCACCATTTGCATTTCATGTTTTGAGGTTTATTTTGAATTAGTCAGATGTTAGATAATTTTGGGACTATGCAGCTTTTTTTCATAATGGTCCTCCGACTTATTTATCAAATTTTTGAACCAAAGAAATGAACTAGGGCCTGAAAAGAAAACATTACCCTTACAAAGGGGCTCTATTGCTCAGGCTCCTGTATTACAGAAAACATAGGCCCTCCGGGCTGGGGCGTTAATGTTTTCTTATTCAAATCGACTTATGTCAGTTTGGACTTATATATGGTTTTCCTCATCAGGCGGTATTTTTGGGAAAGCTTATATAGGTCGACTTATAGGAAAAATCATATATACTTTTTCAAATATTTTTTTTTAAATATCAAATTGGTGTAAAAAAATCTGACATTTTAGTAATAATCAGGGATTTATTAGGTTTGAAACAACAATTTATATTGTTTACTAATTTCTGATAATTCTTTTTATTTGACACATTTTGATTTCAATTCGTTCGTCTTGTGTTTGTTGATCTTCATGTCATGTTTACAAGCCCAAAAGCGGGAAATTTTGCGATTTATAAATAAAATTGACAGAATCTGAGACATGAGATTATTTTTTAACATAAGTATCCTGCCTTGTCTTGTCTTGGTCAGTCCTCTTTACTTTGTGATTTTACTGTGCGTGAGAAAATTGATGTGTGGCGTCACGGAGAGTTGGCAGCATGGCTCTTAGCAGACAAATCAAATGAACTGAAACCGTGCGGCGAGAGGCTACATTAGTCACATTAGAAAATGAAGTTGTAGGTTGTGTTTGAATAATTCACATCTTATTTACTCTGAGTAAATTAAACCAAATACACTCAGTTATGCTGGATAAGAATTAGACGCACACTGGCTCCATCATTATGGCGTCCATAAATCATGTAGTCTGGGTGTCTCTGTGTAGTCTTGGATAATTATCCAGTCTCATATGCAATGTATTTACGGAGATTAAAAAATAATCCAATTGGAATAACAATATTTGGTGCTGCAAGGAGATGGAGCTGAGCTCAATCTTAACTGTGACTCAAGTAATTATTAAAGTGTGAAGTGATGCCACTCTGAGGCAGTTTGGCCAGAGGCTGTTTTACACACAGACAAGGTTTGAGAAGAAAACAACAGTCATTATTATTTATTATAATTATAATTTCCTTAAAATGTTCCTCTAACTTAGGCCTTATTCTCATGAGATATAACTGTGATGTTCTGCAAAACAACAAACTTTAAACACTTTTTCTTCCTGTGAAGATCAGATGGTCAGATCTGTTTTCTCTCAGGTACATCTCAGTGTGAACTTCACAGTGAATATTACTACATCTCTCTCTCCCCATACGAGTCCATATCACTAACATCAAATATATCTAGGTTTCATGTCCACCTACATGTGGAGATCAAATATTAACCATTATCTATCCTGAAACATTAAATGGTGAAATCAAGACCAAATTCTTTAGATATGTGAAAGAAAAAGGTGCTGCTTTCTCATTTTCTCTTCAGTCATTAAATCAGGAAACAAATGATCACAATGTACTCGGTATGTAAAGCTCCACTATAAGCAGACTGAATACAAATAAAATACTAAATCTTCTTCAGTAGTTAATGTTAAGACTCCAGTAGTTTGGGAATATTTATGTAGAATATTTGAGCCCTGTTTGTTGAGTTAAATCTGAAGAAATTTCAGTTTTGAGTCTGAAGTCTATTAAAATGAAACTTGATTCTGAGTCACTCTCTGTGTCTGGTTTAATAATTGATATCTATAAATATATATTACATCTGTGTTTTAATCAGTTATATTGGACCGACGAGCTCTGATAACTTATTTTTAATCTTCTGTTTATTCTCTGCAGTCTCTTTGGCTGTTTTATTGGTAAGGAAGGCTGTGCTGCTCTGATTTCAGCTCTGAGATCAAACCCCTCACACCTGAAGCAGAACTGGATCTGAGTGATAATAAACCAGGAGACTCAGGAGTGAAGCTGCTCTCTGCTCTACTGGAGGATCCACCTGTAAACTGAAGAAACTAAAGTGAGTCTCATCACATCTCAGTAACTGTAAGGATTGGAGTAAAAATAAAAGCTCAGATGTGTTTTCTGTAGAAGTGGCTTTGTTTGCTTCCCTCTCACCCTCAGTTCAGACCCTTTAAACTCTCAAGCATCCTTCTGAAGAAAACAAATATAATAATAATAATAATATATATATAATAGTTTTCTTAATCAGATGAATGGGAAAATAACACAGTGGGTTTTATTTTTAATTTTGTCAAATAAAACAGTCACACAAGAACAGAATGAGCCAAAGACAGGCTTTTGTGCCTCTCAGCCACTGATCACACACCACACACACTCTCTCTACACACACACACACATACACCTTCTCTCTCACACACACACACACACACACACACACACACAGTCTCTCTCACACACACACACACATACACCTCTCTCTCCACACACACACACACACGTCATACATGCATTCATCTATTATTAGGGTGAATCTTCATGATCGATCCATTTCTCGATTCGGAGTCATGATTCAATTCCAAAACTATTCTTGATCTACATTTTTCCCCAAATAAATCTTCTGCTGGGCAAATACATATTTACAACTTTACATCTTAAACAAAATTGCAGTGATATTATTTTTGTTTATAGTGGTAATCTCTGTAATTCAGTTCTGCCTTATTAAAACAGGAGGTGGAATCTTCACTGGTTTCCGAATTCAGTTCAATTATCATTATCAAGCTCAATATCACGTTACATTCTCAGTTTTCAATATTACTGCACATGGCTACATTTCCATAAACATTTTATATCAAATTTATTTGGCTCAAAATTAACTTTATTTATTTTTTAATAATTACTTATTGAAAATAAGTGTTCAAGTGTCCGAAAGTGTACAGATAATAGTTGAGGATTTTTTTTTCTCAGCATTATTGCCATTTGATTATTACTGATGAGATCATAGAAAGTGGCCACTTTAACGGCTGCATTCACGCACAGATCTATTTCAATATCAGATGTTTTGTCCTGCTCTGGAAACATAACTGACTGTGTGTACATCAATTTCATATAAAAGTATTTGAAAATGGCCGTCATTTAACCCAGCACAAACTGAGCTTCAGGACAACAAACACAAAGCACCGTGAAAGTCTGCATCTAATAGTACTGTTCTCTAAATGACATAAATGAAAGCATATCTAAAGTAAAACACGGCGTGGTGAAAGCACAGACTGTACAGCGATGTTGTGTAAAGTAGGGACATCCACAGGTAATGGTTTTATAATGTAGAAACTGTATATTCTGTACGCCCTTCACCAACCCTACACCTAACCCTAACCCTCACAGGAAACTTTGTGCATTTTTACTTTCTCAAAAAAAAAAACTCATTCTGTATGATTTATAAGCGTTTTGAAAAATGGGGACATGGCTTATGTCCTCATAAGTCACCCTCTCCTTGTAATAACTGTGTGTCCCATGTCATTATACAGAGTTGTGTCCTGATATGTCACAAAAAGCGAAGCACCACACAAACCTAGACTCTGACTTTTGTCACACATACACACACACACACACTGTCTCACAACACAAGACACTTCCTCATCACTCACTCTTCTCTCACACTGCGCATATGACACACTCACTCTCACATCTCTTCACACATCTCTCTCTCTCTCTCTCCCACATCGCACACACTCACTCACTCTACATTCTCTCACCACTAACTCTCTCTCTCTCTCACACACACACACACAGCACTCACATCTCTCTCTCTCTCACACTCCTCACATTCCTCTCTCTCTCTCTCTCAGTTCATTTGGCTTTATTGGTTGACTGTACATGGGTTACATATTGCTTAAAGATTGTGCATGAAGAATAGAAAACCAACTAAAACAAAATACATATATATCCATAAGAAAAATAAAATGCATGTATATACATCCATATACATTTCTATAACATTGTTTGGTACTACTAATGTATATGTGTTCACTCTTTACCTCTTAGTTTGTGGCATTTGTAAATATAATGTGTACCACAGAGGAAGCAGGTCCTTCACACAGTAATATTTTTAATTTGTCATGTCTTCAGGCGACTGGAACTCAGGAGTGTTCTGCTGTATTTGACTGTACAGTGAGTCTCTCAGAGATGTGTATTTGTCACAGTCTAAACTGATCCTGATCTACACCTCGTACAGACTCGCTCTTCTTCAGGTAACCAGCTCTTTCTGTGTCGTCCCTCTCTATGGTCAGCTGGTGGTCACTCAGTCTGTTCTTGGTCAGTAACTGTCTGTGTGTTATATTCCTGACTGAGAGCAGATAGTCAACCATACTGTACTCTCTGTTGAGTTTCAGATAACACTGGTGCATTTGCTCTTTGGTTTTGTTCTTTTCCAATACTGTTATGTCTCCTTCTCTTTATTCATAATCTCTTTGATTCTTCCATGTTTTCAGGATTGGTGATTCGAGGTGCTTTGTTGGTCAGCTCTGACACCATTACACAAAGATGACTTTTTTGGCCTCTTTTTTTGTGTTTTGGTGCTTTAAATAGAAATCTTCGAACTAGGTTTAAGTGGATCAGAACTTTAAAACTCATTTTTTTTAATGAGGAGGTTTAGGGGGGAGACAGGTGTTATTAGGTGTTTCTGTGCCGTGAAGGTCTTCTGCAGAACTGGACATGCAGAGCTTCTAAAGGGGTGTTTGTTCCAGTCTTTTGCTGGAGTTACGCTGGGCCCCAGATCTCACTTCCATACAGGGCAATGGGCAGAATCACACTATCCAAGATCTTTGTCCAGATTCCTGATGGGGATGTTTATTTTTAAATCATTTTCATTATTATTAGTGTGCAGTATAAGTAATGTTTAATTGCCAATTTGGAAATTTCCAGTGGGAGTTAAAACCAGACCAAGATAAGTATAGTGTAAGTATTTTGAAGTGTGGTGTTGTTTAAAAGAATAAATGTTTATGTTCTAGATTTCTGGGTTTTCTGAAATATCATAATCTTAGTTTTTTTGGGATGATGGCGTCAAGGCCCAATCCTGGCAGTATTTAGTTAAAATGTGAGGTTGTTCTGGAGACCTTCTGGTGTTTTGGACAGAATTAGTAAATGTCTGCATACAGTAAATTTGACCTCTGTGTGGTATAATTGTAGTCCTGGACTGTTTGCTGGTCCAGTAGATCTGCCAGTTCATTGATATATATGTTAAATAAGATCGGGCTGAGGCGCAGCTCTGTCTCCTCCTGCTGTTGAGGGAAAATACTCTGTCCTTTGTTGCCCAATTTTTTACTGCACATTATTTTTGGTTATATATGTTTTTAATTAAGTCATATATTTTACCCCTAATCACTTTGAATGATTTTATAAAACAGTCCGTTATGCCAGATGGGTCAAAGACTTCTTAAAATCTATAAAGCTCAGATATTTCCCCATCTTTCTTCTGGTGTACATGTTCATTTATTAGCGTGTGTAGGTGTGAATTGGTCAGTGGTTCGATGTTTAGGGAGGAAGCCACTTTTAATTGGTTGGGATTATTCAAGAGGGTCAGTTTGAGGTGTATAGAGCTTCTCAAAGTAATCCTTAGATCTGACCATCTTGTATGGCTCTTCTTGTGGTTTTGTCTTGTTCGACTGTTCCACATGCTCCAGAACTACCCTGATAAACTGATGTTGTGCTACAGGATGGGCTGGTACAACAACAGCAACCTTGGCGTGCTCAGGAGATCACACAAGAGTTTTCTCCGAATCAAACCAGAGATTTATCAGACTGTAGGCGGTAGATGGTGTTGAAGATGGTTGCTGAACTTTATTGTGATTAAAATACGAACACTAAGCCATTAATGATATTGTGGCGATTGTAACTAGCAATTTCAGCTCTGAGCAGATTGAGACCTCAAAGGCAGTTTTGTCAGAGCTCCTTCCACATCATAGCGATGGATCTCCCTAGGGGACAAAAGAAGGATGTTAATAATGTCAAAATGTGTCTGCAAGGGTTAATGAATCGGTGAAGAGATCCCAAGATTTGTATCGCACTTCCTGGATGATCTACTGCCCGTCTCATTTAAACACAATCGATGTGTCTGTGCTCCTTGGGAAAATGCAGCAATTAATACTGACATTGACAACCTAAAAAGAACAATGGGAACTCAAGTAGCTGCCTGTGAAATGTTGCGGGAGGTTTCTGAGAAACTTGGCGACAGGTGACACTGTGGAGGGCACTGTGAACCCGGATGCTATCTGCCTCCACTGCGTGGGACACAACTGGGTCTTGTGCCCAGCGTGCCGAGTCTTTCCCTCGGCTGTGTTGGAGACCAATAGGCCCTGGTCCTGTTTTCCTGCCCTCCCTCTGCGGCTGATGGATGTTTGTCAGCGGCCTGGTGAGACTGATGGCGGAAGGCCGAGGCAGTCTTTGGATCAACCCTGGGACAAGCGCAGACTCCCATGGAGCATGATGGTTAGGATGGGCGCCGGCTGAAGCAGGTATCTGAGAACCCTGCCATGAAGCCCCACCTGCATGTAAAACTCCAGCGAGGTTTGTGAGAAGAAAACTGCCATGATTGGGACTGGTGTGGTTTAGTAATATACTGGCTGTTAAAAAAAAGTTGGTAAAGGTATTTTGCAACAAAGTTTGATCTTAGTGTTGATGCGATACTCTTAGTGACTACTTAAAGATGAAGCTGGTCGGAAGTGACATGCAGAAAAATAGGCGACACAGAGCAGATTTAGCTCCTTTGTATTTCTGCTGAATGTAATGATGTGGCGACTATTATGATCCGGCCGGTTGGCCGCTGGGACTTTGTCCGGCGCTTCTATGAGCCTGGTAGCCCTAGGGGATCAGAAGGAAGACTTCGGGCCAGAGGGCCCCTGCTCTCGAGATGGAGGCTGTTGCCGTTAATGATGCTAGTGTCTTGGTTAGACCATATTGTCACCACAGCTGATGCTCATGCCTCACTGATAAATGTGGAGATCTGCTATGAACGCCACCTCAGATCATATACCTATTGCTGCTTTGTTAGATGTTGAAAACTCCCCTGCTGACCAGGAATAGAAACTGGACTGGTCAAAGCTGAGTAAGGGAGGTGGCAGAATACTCATTCTGGAACTGAAAGTTTTCTAAATGATATTCCACTGCCTTATGAAGCCCCTAATGTGCTCAGATATTAATTTGGGATGTGCTACATGTTGAAAAAACTTCTGTCCATGTATGATGGTATTGTGAAATGTCTTCACATGTTTCCAGTGTCCGTTCTGTAAAAAGAAAATGTAAGGTGCTTAACATTAGACCTGGGTGGAATAGGTTTGTGGCTGAGTGTATGCTGGGCAAGAGAGGCCTTTAGACTCTGGTCAGAGGCAGGAAAGGCCCAGACATGGGGTTGTTTGATTGAACAAATTGTACATATGCTAGAGTTAAAGTATGCATTACGTTTCATTAAGAAAAATGAAAATACAATGAGAGCAGACTCACTAGCCAGAAGCTACAGAAAAAACAACCCTACTGATTTCTGGCAAGGGTCAAAATGATGAATAACAATAAAATATCTTTACCAGCTGACATTGAAAGGGTAGTAGCCCAGAAAAATAGCTGAGCTCTGGCGAAGAGCATTATTGTGACCCTATTCCATTGTGTCAAAAGTACAGTTAGATTCAATCATGAACATACTGATTTCTCAGCAGATATCTATGATCCCATTGATATTTTGGAGAACAACAAAGTCTGTGGTATGGACTACATTAATGCAGAACATCTCAAATATGCCAGCCATAAGCTCTGTCCTTTTGCTTTCCATGTGTTTTAATGGTTGTTTGGTTCAGGGTTCCTGCCTAATGCTATTATACGGTTTGTTAAGCTCAACAGTATTGACAATTATCGTCCAATTGCATTAGAGTATCTTTCTAAAGTACTGGAGAGAATACTGCTAACAAAGTTAGAAATGTATTTTCTTACTACTGATAATCAGTTTGGTTTAAAAAGCATTGAACCGTTTGTGTATCTATGCTCTTAAAGAGATTGTGTCAGGTATAACAGCCTGCATTCGACCATGTTTTTTATGTTTTATTGATCGTCAAAGGCATTTGATAGAATCAATCATGAATGACTGTTTGTAAAATTGCTCGATAGAGGCCCCTACATTTTTAGTGAAATTGTAATGTATTGGTATGTCCATCAAGCGTTTCAGGTTAAATGGGAGATGTTGTATCTGCTCCATTCCCTGTCAGTAGAGTGAGACAAGGAGGAATTATGTCTCCTATTTTTATTTAATGTCTATATGGATGTTATTAGACCAGTTAAATAGGTTAAAACTGGCTGTCCTGTAGGCAACACTGTTGTTAATCATCTAATGTATGCAGGCGATCTTGTCCTGCTCTGTCCTTACAGCGTTGGGCTGCAACAGATGCTGAAAGTCTCTCACAGTATGGCTTTGATTAGTGATTAAATATAACTAAGAAAGCCACATAATGGTAGTTAGAAGCAATGAGGATAATAAATCAACTTTTCCGACTTTTTTATTTGTCAGATAGCTCTCTTGCTGTGTGTGAGGAAGTTAAATATTTAGGTCATGTGATATCTAATGGCTGGGCCGGATGACAAAAAGATCTATACAGTCAGGCTGTAAAATGTATGTTCAAGCCAATATGCTCATAAGAAAGTTTTATATGTGTTCTGACTCTGTGAGTTCTCTGTTTAGAACTTAATCACACCGCTATATACTGCTCAACTGTGGTCTAACTATAAAAAAAGGTATGCAGCTGACTTAGGTAGCATACAATGATGCAATGGGTTGCTGCTCCGTGTCCCTAGGTGGCATAAGTGCCAGTCATTTGTTTGTGTCTAATGAGTGCCAACCTGTGGGGCACTCTTAAGACAACGATGTTTGTTTTTTATGTTGGCTTCGACAGTTCAGTGAACTATATAATCGAAGCCTTAGTCAGTCCTCCTGAAAAGCTGTTACAGATACACTTCCGGCTTAGGCGACACTGTGTAATAGCCTGTATATTATATAGGCTTATGGATTTTTATGTATTTGTTGTATTGTTGTTGTTGATTGTTGTGTTATATGGACCTGTGTCTGCAATAAAGGAAAATAATTGAGTTTTCCATCTTTTGAAGTGTGTTGTTATAATAGTCCAGTTTCTTCTGTTCTCACTGTGTTTTGTGTTGTTTCAGGAGTTCTGAGTGTTTTAGATGTAACTCTGAGTTGACGGATCTTTGTGTTTTTGATTTGAAATGAATAAGTAGCTCTTGTCTTATTGTTTTACATTCAATGCTCAAACCACTTTTCAGAAGGTTTCTGTTTAGCTCTATTTTTGTGTTTATATTAGTTTGTTTCAATTAAATTAGCATTTTTTGCTATATTTAAAAAAAAATTCATTAAGTTTAATTGCTTAATGTATTCCTTTCCAATTATTATCATATGTTGAATTTTAAATAGTGTAATGGAACTGACAGTTTTGTTTTGACTTCAATGCTTTAATATATGTTTCAGCACTCGAGTCCATCTATATGTGCTTTGGTTTATGTAGATGAATGGGCTTTTTATGAATTCCCCTTGATTTGTTGTCTTCCCTTTTGGGAGATTGATCTGGCTGTGATCAGACAGAGGCGTCTGATTTTGGCGGTAAATGCACTGAAATGGGAAGGGGCCTATATTTGATATCACGATCTACAACACTGTTCCTAGATCTGAGCTATATGGAGACTGTCCACAGGAATCTCCTCTGATTCTACGTTGAGGATATAAAGACCTAAAGTCTGACAGAGGTGGGCTAGCTCTTTCCCATGTCTGTTGACTCCAGTATCCTGGCTTATTCTTCTGGTAAGAGTACTGAAGAATCTTGGGGTATGTGTGAACAGATGTTTATCTCCTGAATTATCAATATGGTCTAGTTCGAACCGGTTCGAGCATTTATTCCACATAATAAAATTTCCCAGAAGTTTGGTATTGATTAATTTCTTCTTGTAAAAGTGTGGAATCTTCATCATGCTTAGTGTGGGAATCTGATGGAGGAATATAACTTCCACAGATAAAAAGATCTTTATCTAGAATTCAAAACTTTTATCCAATTTTAACCAAATGTGATCTTTGGCTTGCTGGAAAGGTGATGTAAAAGGGCCGAGGTCATTTTTTTATTCATATGACTAAACCTCCAGAACCTCTACCATGGTGTACTGAGCTGGAGTTTCCTGGGGCACTATGATTTCCAGAGTAACTTCTTCACTGAGGTCTGAGTAGCTGGGGTCCTGTGTGATGTTGTTGATGTGTGAAGCACTCCTTCACTGAGTCTTCAGGTACAGATCTGTGTGATGTTATTAATGTGTGGAGCGATCCTTCACTGGAATCAGGTACAGATCTGTGTGGCGTCTCTTCATTTGGAGCCCGGGGTTACTCTCAATGCACTGTTGTTGGGAGATTCTCTGTCCTTGTTTTTCAAGCTCTAAACACATTGCAGTCTGTTCTTGCAGCTTTTCTTTTAACTCATGGATGTTTTCTCAAATTTTTCTCTCTCTGTATTGTGTCCTCTTTCATTTTGACATTTTAGGCCTCAAGTTTCATGTTGATGTTGTGCAACTCTTTAATTTCAGCCCAGATTATTGTTAGTGAAATTCATCCGGGCTCAGGATGAGCTGCTTTAATTCTGACACCTCCATCTCTAACAGAGCCATCTTCTGGGGAAGACACTGGAGATAACTGTGTGTGTGTGTGTGTGTGTGTGTGTGTGTGTGTGTGTGTGTGTGTGGTCTGCTCAGTGATCAGTTCATCAGATGGGGCTGGAGATGTGCTGACAGTAGGATGCACTTCATTCTCATCCTCCAGATTCCTCTGTTTCCTCCTCAACTATCTGCTTTAAAGGGAAATTATTTTCAAAAGCTTGGAGACTAAGCTTCACTTCCTTGAATTAAGACCGTTCCACTGTTGACAGATTGATGGTTTGGAAATGGGAGGGCGTCAACTGACTCAAAAATGCAGATCTGACATCCTTTAGATTCCCTTCTTCTTAGTGTGGGAAATTTTTAATAACCCTTTTCCAGATGAGGCTTCTCTCATAGAAGATCGTTTGTCCTCTTTTCTTGGAAGTCATATCAACATAAAAAGAGATTCGGGGATTTCATGTAGCATTGTCTGTTTAAACTTTTCTTTTATCTCCTTTAATGTGTGCAGGATAAACAATCTCCATGGCAACGCGAATCGTCCGTTATTGACAGTTGGATTTAAAATCTGGTAATTGTTTAAATAAAATAATGTAATAATATATTTCTTTATCTATAAATCTTCTTAATAAGCAATTAATGTTTTGATGAAGGCAATGTAGTCTCTTCTTGAGTCTAAGCTGCTGTACTGATGATTGTTCTGGATGTATGCTCTGATTCTCCGCTGTCAGTCAATTCACACACAAAATGGCCCGCGATCCCAAGGACCACCTCCCCATTTCATGTTGAAGAAAAGTAAAAGAAATAAATTAATTAATAAATCTGAAAAAAAATCTTGAAATAAATAGTACATATAATAAATAAATAAATACATATAATAAAAAATAAATACATATAATAAATAAATTCATGAATAAAAAATTCAAAATAAATAAATATATTAAATATAAAAAATAAAAGTTTAAATAAATAAATTTTAAAAAGAATAAAATAAATGTAAAATAAATACAAAAGAAAAATTTAAAATTGAATTCAGGGATTACATTTTATTTCAAATGAACTATTTATTTTTATTTATTGTTTTACTTTTATTACATTTATTTATTTATTCTATTATTTATTTATTTTTTAATTTCGGGGATTGGTCCTCCAACATTTATGATTAAACTCCAATTTCATTAAATTCTCCTTCATCTTGGTTCCGGTCTTTGGGTGTTATTTTCGATTGTTTAAACATTCAGTGCAGAGGAAAATCCAATATTACTTTTTGTTTGTGATTTATTATATCCTTCAAATGCAAATAAGATCTACACTGCTATTATTACTATACTTTAAATGTTAACTGAGCCATTGGTTTGAAACTTGCATTGTTTGGGTCCAATAAAATTAATTAAATACCTATATGTTCCCGAAAAGGTTGAAAATCTTGGTTTACCCGGCTACATAATTATTTTACCTCACCAATAACTACCAAATTCTTATTTTTGAAAATGTTTTTATTACGTTTTTAAAGAAATATTTGCGTTGGGAGGCTTGGGCTGCAATTTATCTTCCTAAAGTATCCATTTCCCAATTGTAACATACATCGGTTTGTTTTCATCATTGTTTTTCCCCATATATTTTAATAACACCCAACTTTGCATAAACATTTTTTTAAATGAAAAAAGCGAACTTAAAATTATACAATTAATACATGACTCATTTTTTCTGATAATTAATGCAAAATAATTGGTAACAATATAAATGTTGCTTATAGACGAAATTGATTTATGCCTGCGAAAACATAAACCTTGATAAAAACACACCCCGTGCAAACCGAATCTTTTTAATTAAATGCAAACCTAATTATAATTCGTTAAAATTGTACAGTTACTTTTTTAAATTATGTTATCAAATAAAAGTTTAAATGAGACTGGGCATCTCGTTTTGAAAGTCAAGAAACCTTATTATCCTTTGGATAACAGTCAAGAACAAATCAATTTCTAGAAAATATAAATATTTGCATATTTGAGTGGTTTTGTGTTTGAAAGAAGAAAATGCCTGTGAAATGTTAAATATTACATAAAATAAGCATATTTAACCATAAAAATATAGGTACTTTCAGGGCTAAATAAATAATAAAAAACACCAAAACCACAAAAATGCATAAATCAAGATTTTTATTTGATTGAAGACAGTAATATTTGACATTTATTGAAAAACAAATGGGATCATAGCTGGAACTTTTGAAGGAAAATTAAAGGGGCCTTTATCTAAAAAGGATCCCAAGGGTTAAAAATAAAGCGTATTAACAAATAAATTTAATTAATCAATTAATTGCAATATTTTTGATGTTTTTAATATCCGGCTCCCAGTGACTGCTAGAATCTGGAAGTGCTTCTCCTGGTTACTGCCACACCAGTAACAGTACAATCAGCATAAAGAACCCAGTCTCTCAGAGATTTCAGGCAAAGGAATATTGAATGTAACTTCCACAGGGATATAGAAATGTATGAAAAATATGGGGAAGAATGGCCTTTTATCTCTCACTTTCGAGGTTAAAGACTCACCGGTATGTGACAGTGGCGTGACATTAACCAAAGGAAAGTGAAATACTCAAATTTGTGCTCTGCATTTAACCCATCCAAAGTGCCCCCCCACACACACACACACACACACACACACACCCAAAAGTGATGTCTATTTTTCCAAATATCCCACTCCAACCTCCCCACAAACTTAAAACACCAGGTAATATATCGTGAATTTGCAATGTTACTCTTAATATTTCTTTATTATTGGCCTTTCAATCACAAAAGGTTTGAAAAATGATAATGAAATAAACTAGTTCAGTTTAAATCCAATGGGGAGTACAACTTTCAAAACACACACATACAAACCACCTCCAACACTAAAACTTAAAACACACCTGGCATTCATGTTCTTTCTCTGCCAGGCTGTATGACTGCAGTGGAAGAAGGAAGGCTGTGCTGCTCTGATTTCAGCTCCGAGATCAAAACCCCTCACACCTGACAGGAGGCTGGGTCTGGTGGTAATAAAAGGCTGGGAAGTGGCCCTCTCTCACTGGGGATCCATGGCCGGAGAAAGGTAGTGTTTTGGTGAAACTAACAAAGGGCAAACAAAAAATGTTAAAGGGATGGTTCACCCAAAATTAAAATGCTGTCATCCACTTTAAAAAACTTTTTTCTTAAGACATTTCAAAAACAAATTATGACATTATTTGTTGGAAAAATTATTTCTGAAGATATTTTTGAGAAATGTTTGTGTCCTTCAATGGGGAAAACAATGGTGCCAAACTTTGGTTACCAACAAATTATTCAAATTATAAATGTTTTTGTTTCACAAGGAGAAAAAACCCCCGGGTTAGGAGCGACAATGAAAGGGGAAGAAAATTTATATATATATATACAGTACCAGAAAAAGTTTGGACACACCTTCTCATTCCAAGGGGTTTTCTTTATTTTCTTTGACTATGAAAATTGTAATTCACACACTTGAAGGCAACAAAACTATGAATTCCATGTGGAATTATATACATAACAAAAAGTGTGAAACAACTGAAAATATGTCATATTGTAGGTTCTTCAAAGTAGCCACCTTTTGCTTTGATTACTGCTTTGCACACTCTTGGCATTCTCTTGATGAGCTTCAAGAGGTAGTCACCTGAAATGGTCTTCCAACGTCTTGAAGGAGTTCCCAGAGATGCTTAGCACTTGTTGGCCTTTGCCTTCTGTCTGCAGTCCAGCTCACCTAAACCATCTGGATTGGGTTCAGGTCCGGTGACTGTGGAGGCCAGGTCATCTGGCGCACCCCATCACTTCCTTGGTCAAATAGCCTTGATGCCTTCCAGTGTGACTCTACAATTTTCATAGTCCTTGAAAATAAAGAAAACTCTTTGAATGAGGTGTGTCCAAACTTTTACTGTAATAACTAAATTAAACATACAGATAAATAATTACAAGATTGACCATCTTTCTCAATCCATAAATAACAGATTTGCATGTATTCATTGCAATATTTTGATGGAGACCTTGTATAAAACCAGCACTGTAGTGTTTTTCTACATACTGTAGCCAAATCTTGAACATTTTACTCTGTTTGAGGGTATTTATATGAGGAACAGCTTAATAAATGCTACTTTTTCTGCTGTCGGTCTAGACCTCCTCTTAGGAATTAATCTTTGAGCAGCTGATGTTATGTATTTATTATCTGAATTGGATACTTATTGTTTAATTATGTAGTTAGCATAATACATTCTTACCTGACAAATAAAACATTAGATTTGATTTATTCTGATTCTCTGGACTCATCCTGACTAGTTAGATCATGTGGAGGCTGATGTTTCCTCAAATCTGTGTCCAGGACAGAACAGACTAAAGGCTCATGGTTGAATGGAGCAGCAGGAACATCATCAGAAACCTTTTCATTTCTGTCTAGCACTGACTTAAGTTGTGCTGAAGTGACTAACAAACTACACTTTTGTTCTGAGCAAGCAGTAGACGAGCGATTTAAAGATATAAGTAGGGCTGTGACGGTTGCTGTGACAACTGCAACTGTGGTCGGTTGCCACCGCGGTTGTGTACTGCCACCGGCGGTAGTGCATGTGACGTCACACCCTCTATGGCAAGCATAACACAAAATTTTGTATATAAGTGTGATAAGTGTAATAGTTGCAAATTCTAAGTCTATGGTAATTAACAAATTAACTCAAACACAGCGTTTCCTTTAGATTGGCAGATTTGAGTGCAGGAAAATAGTTTATGCATTCAGCACATTAATTTAGTGTTGAGCCATCTGCATTCATGTCACCCATCCGCGTTTGCACAAGTTCTCGTGATCGCAAACGCTGGCTGGTCAGGTTTGGTGAGGCTTTCTCCAAACTGGCCAAATACAAACAAGACAGCGATAAATAAAAATGGTAACAAGAAATATGGCAACGATTCCTATTTCAAAGAGAGCGCGTGCAGATGAGGAGTTATTGATCTCGCTTGGTGGCGGAAAAGTAAACCGGACGCAACACCACCGCGACGCAACAGGTTTAGTCTGTTTAGTGTCTACACAGGACATTTGAACTCTGTGTACCTCAGTACCTCACAGACCGGACGGGGATTTATCATGTTGTTGTGCTGCATCCAGTGTAGCATCACTGACTATAATGAGTATTTTTTCACGCTGTGCGCTCGCGTCTGTTAGTCAGGGTGTATTTAATTTTCTTATTTAGGCGTCTTCTTCTTTAACTGAATTATTTCTTTGATATTTATTTTAGTGTTTTGCAGGCGGCGTTCACTGACAGAAGTTCTCAAATAAACACGAACTGACGAGTTGAATAGGATGTGTTAGATGAGTGAGACAGTGCTGGGCTGATTTCATAGACATGTGCATACATATATATAAATATATCCTGTATATAATATATATAAAATATATTACATGCATGCACAGTTTAAGTCAGCTTTAATCACCTTTTTGGTAATTCCATGAATTAACTGACCACAACACTGCTTGCACATAGTTTATTTCGCAGTTTGATATGAAAGTGTATGCATAAAGGAAGCGCGCACCGGCAGGACCGTTTCCGTGAGGTTCACACAGACTCTGTTTACAGTGTGTATGTGGTTCATGTGTGATACACAAGCAGTTTTCACACTGGATTCTGCTCCTGATCCACACCTGTTTACCACAAACACAAGAGTTCAAATCAAAATATTGTTACTTCAAATGCTTTTTCAACATTATGATTCTGTTGTACACAGTACAGTAATACAATCTTTCATCAATTATTACATGCTTTTAATTTTGCATTTACTTTTTGATTTATATATTAAGTTGTTAAAGCAAAATATCCTAAATTAAAACATACCACTGACAGAAACAGACAGCTCTACTGCCTTTACTTTTGCATTTAAATCTTTATTACAAGCAATCCTGCAGTTCATAAAGAACTGTAATTAATAATTTCAAAGTGCTCTTTTCCTTTAAACCTGGCCAAAAAACATAGCCTATGTGTTGGTTTATGGTGTAATTAGATTTTGTGTCAATGAATGTCCATATTTAACGCAAACAATGCCTTAAACGCACTGCCAGACCCAACCATGTGTGCAGTGTGAAAGCTTTAATTCATTATTTATGCAAATATTTAGTTGAAGATACAGAACATATATATTTGTACATGTAGTTTGTCTCAGTTCTTTTGGAAAGCATTGCAGGACTGGATGGTAGAGAAGGCTGTGGTTACTGATGGTTTCACTCAAACTTACAAGATGTAATGTACGGAATAAACAAAGAGTGCCCTGTTTTATATGAGTTGATGAATATTGTTTATTAGCTAAATACTTTATACATAAATGTAGATATTTTAAATCCTCTCCGTTGTTGATTGTTTTTCAAACTGATCTAAAATACTTCTCAGATCCCTTAGTAAAATGAAAAATCCAAAAGCAGTTAAGTTATTTAATTTGTTTGTATCATATAATTTGCTGTAATTATATATTTAGTTTTATTATTTATTTAATTTATTTTTATTGTTTAATTTATGTATCTAGAAATTTTATGTTATATGTTTTTCTTTTTCTTTTCTTTTTTCTGGAGCTTATTATGGTTCTGTTGTGTTGAGCCTTCCATACCAGAATCTTTTGTTTACTAATTAATGCCACTTTGTTGTATTCCGTTCTTGTATTTAATAAAAAAATTTAAAAGCTGTGCAGATCTTTTATAGTCCAGAGCGTGATGTGATTTGAAGCCATTTGCATTTTAAGAGAGAAAGAGATTCACACTGTTTGTAAAATAATCTCTCAAAATCTTCTTCAAATGATCAGTTATTTAATGAAGAATTATGAATTGTACCTCACCTAAAGCATGAATTATTTCACCCGTGCTGGACAGAGACTGAGAGAGTACTGCTGTGTGTCGAGCCAAACCTCTCACGACAGCGCATCAGCTTGAGATCGCTTTATGAGACCGGCCTTTTAGAGACCACTGATCAATCATCCCAAACCGATTATCGGTCGACTGGGATCGGTAGCGATCAATCGGAGCACCCCTAACAAAATGTGTGCTTTATTTTTATTTTATTTTTTTGCCAGTGCATTGTTGAAGGTTCAGTGTGTCGCTTTAATATTCCCATATAAACTTTAACAGCAAATTAAAAATATATTGGTGTAGTAAAATTCACAAGATAAACACATCTTTATTAAACTGTTTTGTTGATTTTAATGCATCCTTATGGAAGTGTCAAAAGCTGAATCGATTAATTTACTTCCAACAGCGTCCAATAGAGCAAAGAGGGCAGTGTGTTGTGTTTTTAAAGGAAGTTCACGCTTCAAAGAGAAACAATAATTAGAAGGAATAATTAGCTGAATTCTGATTATTGTAACATGTAGTTTGGGGTAAGAAAGGGTTTTTATAGTGATGGGCAGTGTTGGGGAAAGTTACTTTTAAAAGTAACGATTGCAATATTGAATTACTCCCTAAAAAAGTAACTAATTATGTTACTTTGTATAGAAAGTAATGCTTACATTACTTTTGCATTATTTTCTTGTTACTTTTTTAACATGAGCAGGGCTTGATTGTTTTTAATATAAGAAATTAGGGAAAAGGGACAAGTAAATTCATGTCATTACAGTAGACGCAGGGAGAGGAAGATTCAACACTCTTCAGCAATAAAAAACAAATGAATGAAGCACAATGTTAGTTAATCTAAAGTCACTTTTGGTTATTATTATGGTTGAACTGGATCAAAACTAGGTCAACAGCAAAGACACTAGTTAATAAAATAGGATTAGATACATTTGTGTTATTTAACATGTTTAATTATTGCAGGTTTGCATCATATTCTGAGTTTGGATTTCACTGTTTTAATTTATTATGATGAATACTAAATGAGAATACTAATTTTGAGAGTGGGATGAATTAATGCACATTCAGATTCAGTCTAGAACTACAGTAACATCATGTTCACATAACGCACATCGCCACCAACACACACACACACACACACACACACACAACGCTTCTGTACTCGATTTCTCCCAATATGTGGACAGGAGACTTGTCAGTCAATAAATGGGAAAACATAGTAACTGGCATTACTTTTTGAAAAAGTAACTCAGATATTTTATTGTAAATTAAAAAGTAATGTGTTAAATTACATGTTAATTGAAAAAAGTAATCTGATTACGTAATCTCGTTACAATGCGTTACTCCTATAACACTAGTGATGGGAAACCAAGGGTTTCTGAAGCATTTGAGGCTTTCATGAAATTATGCTGAAAACGGTTGATTACTCAAAACGTTCGATACAGTGCACATTATCGACATCTGGTGGTCAGACTTGGTTTCTCCCTGTATCTGACAAACAATGTGGAGCAGAGGATGGTTTGTAAAAGCATGTGACAAAACAAAGCTTCAGAAGTGCGTAACATAAAGGAGTGGAAACAATCTGGGATCAACACAGTTACATCTAATATAATCTCATCTAAATTAATTTGTGCCAATGAGACCACAACCGATTCACATATTGATCAAAAATATACACAAGTATAGGATCATAATTTGTAATTGACGTGGTTCTGTTCGGGTCTCTACCCCAGCTATAAAGATGATTAAATGTCCCACTGACAGCCCTCAAAGTGTCTGAATTACGAGGATTAACAACACTTTAATCCTGACCGAATAGAGTGGTGGAAATACGATGACACTCTGTAGGCAAAACCCAGAAGTGAGTTACATTTTAGCACTTCCAGTTCAATCATCCACGAAGTCAAAGGCTTTTATGAATGGGAGCTTGGTTAAATCCCTTAAATAAGGTCCGTGGTTAACACAAGCTCAAGATACTTTCAAGATTTATTCTACAACATAAACGCACAGTTACACCACACTCATGATTTGTTTTAAACTGTGAAGTGTCTTAGCGTGTTGTTTTAAGCATGTTGCTAACAAGTTGCTAAATGGGACTACAGGCTGTTGGAGACATTAAACATTAATTTATAGCAGGGGTCACTAAACACTGGTCCTGGAGGCTAAACTCTGCTAAACTCTAAACTCTGCATACTGATGAATGTATGAATCAAAGACAACAGTAAAGGATCTTTTTGTGGTCATGTACCAAGTGATTTATTGTTCTGCCTGGACAATCTGTAGCAGTTGTTATCTAGTTTAACAACTGCACCTTAAGAACTTTCATACAACTGGTGACCCCTGATTTATAGTATTTTCCAATAATGCCTATAATTTGTCCCACAATTAAGTGTAATATAACCAATTAATAATTTCCGCATTTTATATTGTTGTTTGACAATGCTTTTTTAAGTCTTCAGATGCTTGTTTATTGCTTTGCCACTGATGTAGCAGACTATCAGCGAAACTCTGGCTTTGTACCATGAGTTAAACTCACATGTTGATTATTCCATGTAAACACTGCATTTACTTATTTTGTGATAATCAAAAGCCTTTAGAAAAACCCTGTATTTTTTATTTATTTATTTATTTTTGTCAAGGGAACCATGTTAACAGCTGGTTGGCTTACAAACCCTGCTGAAAAAAACAAACAAACAGCTAAAACCAGCCTGTCTGAGACACCCAATTCAGGTCTTGGAGTCTCTTCTAATGAGCTGATGATCTGAATAAGGTGTGTTTGATTAAGGTGACATTGAAAACTGCAGTGTTGGGGCCTCCAGGAGCGGGTTGGGAACCCCTTCTCTCCTCTCTCTCTCTCTCCCTCTCTCTCTTCTTTCTCTCTAGTTCTTTATCTCCCTCTAGTGTTCACTCTTTGTAAACATGTTATTTTTCATCAGAAAGACATGAACCTATTCTACGGGTTTATTTACCTATTTTGTTTCAGTTAGCCTAGTTTTAAGTTTATAATGGATTTAAATATCACATGTAGCCTATACTCTTCTTAAACATCTAGGTGTTAAATTAATGTAATATATAAATGTTTAAAAACAAAGGCCTAATTAAAGTACCTAATGTGACCATATACAATCTTACATGTATTTATTTATTTATTTATTTATTTGAGTGGTATTTTCACTGGAGCATTGACAGAAAAGCAGTTTTCATCTAGATCTAAATTACTAAGGTTAATTAGATTAAAAATATTAATGTTTAATATATTTTAATAGATAATTAGCTTGGAATAATATTATATCATATTAAATAATACATATTTAATACATAGGTTTAAATGAAATGAAATTAAATACAGTGTATTTAAAGCGTCTCGCCCGAGGGGCATTAACGTGATGTTACGTTAGTGACGAACGTGATGGCAGAAGTAAACAAGTAAAGCGTGATGGCACAAACAATCATGAAGACGGAAGAATAATTCAGTTTATTACAAAAGACTGAAGATATAACTACCGCCATGCTTTAATTTATTTATTTCTATGATGAGGACACTTTATAAACCTACAGAGATACCTGAATAAAGAACAACCTTCACAATGGGGACGGAGCTAATTAAGCTTACTTTGAAATTCAAACAGTACGGTCATCTGACTAACGTTACTGGTGTTGAGCCAAAGGTAAGCATAAATGTGCTTTTATTCGTCGTTTTATCAATCTAATGTTAAATTTCACTTCAGATTAATATTTAAAATTATTTATTTGGATTAGAAAGATTATATATTTTCAAATTCCTCTTTTGTAATTGTACATATCCCTGTTGGTTTGTTTTAGGTGGTTCAATTTACAGTCCGAGGTAAAATTATGATGATCCTTTTAACTTGGTTATTAAAATTGGTCACTAAAACAGGTGACCGTAATTTTCGTGATCAAATAAAAGCAATGGTTTTGTTGTTTTGTATTTATTTTTCTACTTTTCAGGACGGAACAGCAACAAAAAAGTTTAACTTCTGATTCATAATCTACAACTCTACTGGTAACATTAACACTACTGACACCTAGTGGTAAGTTTTAGTAACGTTACTGGCAAATACAAATGCATTCTGTCACTACATTAACAATAATGTAAGATTTTCAAAACTTTGCCTTGTGTGAAGTGTTCGTTCTTGTATTAAAACAGCCTTTGTGGTATCCTGGATGCTCCGCTGATCCTGTAAAATTAGGCAATTTAACATGTAAAATAATTTTTAAAATCACGCTTTGAAATGATTTACTAAAGACAAAAAATCAGTCTGGCAGAATTTTCTGATCATATCTTCACCACAGAGGCAAAATGAACATTGTGAAGCTATATTTATATTTATGATAATCATTTATATTTAATTTGTGTTTCAGGGCAGTTGGTGAAGACAGAGAGCTGTTGTGACGATAGGACAGTTCCTCCCTCACTCAGGAAAAAAACACATGAGTTGTCGGTGTATAAGAAACATTTTACTATTAATTTCAGAAATAAAATACTGATAAATAAAACAAATGTAAAGAAACTTAAAAACTTTAAAAACAGTAAATATTTTATTTTCCCTCACTTTTTAAATCATCTACTCAAAACAGAACAAAATAAAATATTTAGGCCTATGTATAAATAAACTAATTCTAGTGCCATTAGTTATAAGCAGTATATCTTTTGTTAAATAAAAAACAAAAAAAACACTTGCCATCTCAGTTTCTGTGAACCTCATCCTGAAATGTAGAAAACACAGCAGAGGTACAGACAATTTTACTGTGTACAGACAGACTTAGAGAGTGAGAACTATATTTATAGAAACATTTAAGTGCCCACTTTTATGTTTATGTTGTCCTTTAGCTTTTGACATTACATGCATTATATAAGTTACTTTGGAATAATTCAGCACATCTCAGAAGATTCAAAAATATGACTTGGAGTCTGAAAAATATGGTATAAAATATTTTGTGGACCCATTTGCTTTGGTCCTGAACCCCAGATCGAAAACCCTTGCATTGTAGTATATTGTGTTTTTTTATTATTATTATTATTATTATTATTATTATTATTATTATAGTATATGCAGATAATATTTAGGCACACAAACACTTGACTATTACAGTGAATAAAGAGTGAATTAATATCATATTTAAGAATTTTATGCTAATTGCAGTTTAAATAAAAGTGAAAAAGCTTAAAAAGTGAAGCTCCAACAGGTGAACATAATGTGTGGACCCAGCTAAACTAAATAGTTTGTTGTTATTTGTAATCCACTGTATAATGAGTGAAATGTATTTTATTTTTATGTTTTTTGTGTGTGTGTGTGAACACACTGTTTCTTTAAGTTTATTTACAAGTAGAAAGATAAATTGCATGGAAATAAACATGAAATTTAATTGAATGCAGCCTAAGAGTGTTTATTTTGTCCAGAAATCTGAACTCAATTTTAACCTCCTAGAGGCGTCCCTGTGTCAGTCGATATTGATCCAAAAGCGTCCGAAAAAAGCGTTATAAATCTTTCATTCTGGTCTTCGGGGCGTCATTTCACGTCCGACAAAGACGCCGAGAAAAGACGTCATAAAAACTTTCATTCTGGCTCTTCAGGGGACGTCATTTCACGTCCGACAAAGACGTCGTTTCGCGTACTTTTGCTCAGTGGGTAACATTACTCTGATCCCAAAAATATTATTTCCGCAAATTTACCATATTAAATATGTCACATTAATATATGTTGATTTAATCAAAAATATTCATTAACATTAAGTGATAATTAGAGATGTTCCGATACCCTTAATGTTAAACCAAACATTTATTTTAATGGGCTGCCATGAAGATCTTTGAGTGTCTGTGTTTATGATATTATAGTTTTCTCAAATGAAACGGTAAATTCTCATGAAGTGACGGTTTATGCGTTGTGTCCTCATATAGTGACACATGGTAGAGATTACAAAAAGCGAGCTCCCACGCATCTGCGCCGTCACCCACAGAGATGTAGAATTTGCAGGAGTAATATTTAAATAGTATTTTGCAGTTTAATATTCACAGACACTAGTACATATTCGTACTGTCTGGAGCCCCTGCGGAGTCGGGAGTCGGTAACTACCGGTACTACAGAGACATACTGCTAACCACTGATCTATAATATAGAAGCGGCTTCACTGTCTGTTGGCAGTTTAGAAGCGACTAGCGATCCAGTCATATATAGACCAGTGCTGCTAACGCGTCTTCATTTCATCTTCGCTGCTCTAAACAGGGGTGCTTGTGGCAACACAGCACAACTTCCTTGTATTTGCAATGCATTCTGAGCAGCTGAAGAAGAAACCGCAGCGGACTTTGGCAGCGTTAGGCAAAGCTAGCGGTCATAACTAGGTCTTGTTTAAGAAAATGGTATCGGATCGGTATATGGGTTCATGTACTCGCGATGCCAGAATTTGTTGTGGTATCCGTGATATTTCCGATACTAGTATCTAGTGATAATATGTCAGACTGTGATATTTCAAAATGATTTGTGGAGTGTGTTCCAGTTAATGTTATCGTCTATAATATCACTGAATTGGGAGAGCAGAACACAGATGTGCTGTGTATGTTGTCTTTTGTCACACAGTTAGAGCTAATATTAAAGGAGCTTTTGACATAGATATTCTTCTTATGTCACAGTAAAACACCAAGTGTTTCGTATTCTTCTGACTTAAAATAGATCACGGAGAAAAATATACAGAGCTTTTAGTTAAACTGAAAGATAAGGATTATTAAATGATTTGTCTTTTGAGTGGAACTTCAGTCTAAAATTGCTGGGTTCAGTCTGTTGGGTCATTTTATCGGTTTTAATATTTTACTCAGGTGCTGAGTAGGTTTTCTGCTCTCTAAAACAGCGGTTCCCTAACCTTTTTTCAACTTCAGCGCCCACACAACCAAACCCAGTGCAAAAAAATTAATAAAAAAAGAATTGACCCTGCTATTGTTGGGTCAATAACTTATCATTCAGAAGCTAGACTATTAACTGTATTTATTGAATGAACTAGGACTGTGCGATATGGAGAAAAATAATCACTATAGCAAAGGTGTAACAAAAATTTCTAAACTTATGGCAAAAAATATAAATAAATAAATAAATCCCGTGTCAAGGGACTTTTTTTCTTCTTTTTTCCATGCCTTGTTCATAGAGCTCATTAATTGTAGCGATGCAACAGGTGTTGTAATATATTTGTTATACATTATACAGGTTCACCGACTCTGTTTGTAGTGTGCATACAGTATGTGTAAGCGTGCATAAGCAGCAGCAGGCGCTTTTAATGTAACATGAAAGCGCATTAAATATCGACGAAGCGGAAAATCTGTCTGTTCGCATGAGATTTCCTTTGCTCTGTCACAAAACCAGACGGCTTGCTCAGATACACGTTGCTCGTGGTGGTCTCCTCTCACTTAAACTGCATCCTGTGCACTCACAACTCTCTGTGCTAATGTTCTAAATATCATTTTCGCGTTTTATTTCTAGCCTTAAATTTAGAAAATCGCACGCCAAAGCATGATTTTATGATGATTTCTAATTATCGCACAGCTCTAGAATGAACTGGAAAATAACTCGTGCTTGCACCGCTCAGCAAAATGGGAAAACCAGATGCAGGCAGAGCTCGGCAGCCAGTAGACAGTCAGGGGAGCAAGCAGTCAGGAGGGAACATGTTGACAGCCATTTATGCATCATTGAATTTGTTGTTCTGTAGCATATGCAGCAAAAATATTAATTGGTGGTTTATTCTTAAACCAATCAGTGAGCTCGAATAGTGGAAGCATAGTCACAGTTTAATGTTTATTTTTTGTTATTTCATTATATATATGAAATTATTTATGTTATGACTTAGACATTTGTACATATATTAACAAAATTATTATTTATTTTAATAGTAATTGTGCCCAACCTGCAATACGTCGCTGGACCACAGGTTGAAAACCACTGCTCTAAAAAAAATAGTGGGTTCATCATGTTGGGTTATTTTACGGAGTTATTATTTTTTATATAAATGTTTGTATCCAGGTGATGGATAGTTTTTTCTGTAACTAAGCTGCTGGGTTATTTTTGTTCTTCTACTGATACTACTGGGTTGAGCCTGCTGGGCTGTTTTTGTGGTTGCCAAATAACCCAAGTCAGGTTGTTTTACCTCTGCATTGTTTAGAGTAGAAATGCAGTTACTCTTCATTAACTGCAAGCCGTTCTGTTCGCGGGAGTTTCACTCCTTCATTCTGGTCAGTGTTTACATCCCTCCCTATAGACATGTGAGCTCAGCTTTACAGAAACTCGTTGATCAGATTACAGAGACAGAACAACAAACCCGGACTCTGTTTTAATCATTCTCGGGGACTTTAATAAACCCAATCTGTCCCGTGAACTGCCAAAATACAGACAGCATGTTACTTGTCCCACAAGAGACAGTAATATATTGGATCACTGTTACACCACAATAAAGGATGCATTTCACTCTGTTCCACGAGCAGCTTTGGGACGTTCTGATCACCTTCTGGTTCATCTTATACCGTCCCTACAGGCAGAAACTAAAATCAGCTAAACCTGTATCAAGAACTGTAAAAGATGGACTAATGAACAGAGCAGGATTTACAATCTTGTTTTGACCTCACTGATTGGAGTGTTTTGAAGCTGCTACCACCGCATCTGGACCAACTCACAGAGACCGTAACCTCATATATCAGTTTCTGTGAGGATATGTGTATTCCTACAAAGACAAACCCTGGTTCACTGCAAAACTCAGACAGCTCCGTCCAGGCCACAGAAGATGCTTACGTGAAGGGGACAATGTCTTGTATAAACAGGCTAAATACACATTGGAAAAGGAGATCAAAGTGGCAAAGAGGAATTATTCTGAATAAATAAGGACTCAGTTCACTTCAAACGACTCGCATCAGTGTGGAAAAGTCTAAAGAAGATCACCAATTACAAGACACCACCCCCAGCACTGTAGAGAATCAGCGACTTGCAGGCGATCTGAACGGAATTTTACTGCAGGTTTGAAAGAACACCCATCACCTGCCCTGAACGCCTCCCCACACAACCATTCACACCCTTCACAACTCCTGCAACCAGCCCCAAATGCCTCTCCAAACAACCGTTCACACCATTAACAACTCCTGCAACCAGCCCTGAACACCTCTCCAATCAAGCACTCTCACCATTCACACCTCCTGCATCCCCCTCTCCCCACACCTGCAATTCAGATCAGCGAGGATGTGGTGCGCCAGGTCTTCCGGATGCAGAAAAGGAAAAAAGCACCAGGCCCAGATTGTGTTACACCAGCCTGTCTGAAATCCTGTGCTGACCAGCTGGCCCCCATCTTCACACAGATTTTCAACAGATCGCTGGAGCTGTGCTGAAGTCCCTTCATGCTTCAAACGTTCCACCATCATCCCCATCCCTAAGAAACCCAAAATTACAGGACTAAATGACTACAGGCCTGTGGCTCTAACGTCCTGTAGTCATGAAGTCATTTGAAAAACTGGTGCTGGCCCACCTGAAGGACATCACTGGGCCCTTGCTGGATCCTCTTCAGTTTGTCTACAGAGCAAACAGGTCTGTGGATGATGCAGTACACATTGGACTGCATTATGTTCTGCAACACCTAGACAGACCGGGGACTTATGTGAGGATCCTGTTTGTGGACTTCAGCTCGGCCTTCAACACGATCATCCCAAACCTCCTCCTGCCCAAACTAAATCAGCTCTCCGTGCCCACCTCCGTCTGTCAGGTGGATCACCAGCTTCCTGACAGACAGGCAGCAGCTAGTGAGGCTGGGAAAATACACATCCAGCACCGTATAATCAGCACGAGCTCCCCAGGGCTGTGTTCTCTCCCCACTGCTCTTCTCCCTGTACACCAAGCGATTGCACATCTAAGGACCCTCTGTCAAGCTCCTGAAGTTTGCAGGCGACACCACACTCAAAGAAAAATACAATGAAAAAAATTATAACAAAATATCAGATTCAAGAAAAATATTAAATCGAGGTAACAAAATGAATACATACCAAATAATCTCAACGTACACACACACACTGCACACACCGCAACACACACCCACACCGCCAACACACACACACACACACACACACAAACACCTTTGCACCAAGCTCACTCAAACCTGCGCTTGTATTAACACCGCGCTACATAAAACCTGCCACATAACGTGTGTGTCTATCACAGCAATCAATGGGACTTGAGCGACAGCATCTCCGGTCTCCACAGTAAAACACTGGTTGCCGTAACGAGGCCACACAGCAGCAAAACAACAGCGGGCAGATATCTGCAGCACAATTGACTGACCCTCTGTACGATCGGTAAGCACAGCCAGCAATATGGCGTGTTCACACTTAAAATGTTAAGACATTCACAGGCCCACGGCAAGAGTCAAAGAGTGAATTTCCACTTATGC
Organism: allo-octoploid hybrid of Carassius auratus x Cyprinus carpio; assembly: GCA_024542945.1. Lineage (NCBI taxonomy): Eukaryota > Metazoa > Chordata > Actinopteri > Cypriniformes > allo-octoploid hybrid of Carassius auratus x Cyprinus carpio. The sequence goes on along the minus strand of CM045073.1, from coordinate 25,115,651 downwards.
TCAATGCTTAACACATATTAGGTAGCCTCTTTTCTGCACAGTGCGCCACCTGCATACCATGCCAGAGGGAGAAGCGGAAATAAAAGTAAATCTCTGCGTTTTAAAGGGGCCTTCCGCGGCTCCACCTACCTTAAAGGGTCACCCCATTACATCCTACCCCTGGCTTTCGATCATCGTCCCGATGATCCAATCTCAACCATGGGCCGGAAAGGGCAATCCTGGGACTGACTAGGTTGAAATGGAGCATTAACAGGTCCTCGGTCCAAATGTACATTTTGAACCGTTCAGCGATGGCTTTTGGTAGATGGTAAGGTTAGAATGTTTCCGGCAGTAGCCGAGTGGTTTGACGTCGACTCACTTCCCTTATTTGAATTGGGGATTAGCAATCAACATAGGGTCTTCAATCTCCCTCTCAACAGGACTTTCTACAACCTCTCTGGCTCGAGTGGTAAAATCTACTCGGCTGAACTCAAGGCAGCAGGGGTTACCTCTATAAGAGCTACATCCCACTCTTCCCTTGCCATTGGGAGGCTAAAGATGAATCCAAGTTCTCGTCTGACAACCCTAACCCTGGATCATCCAGGTGGTCAGAGCATGCTATGTGTGGTACTAACTTTAAGTGAGACCTGTGCACCTGTTTTACCAAGGAAGGTTTATCTACCTGTGCTATAGTGTATACACCACCATCACCCCTAGGAGCTCTAACTACTTTGTGAACAATACTGGACCAATGATTTTGTATTTTATTATGACCACGGACACCATAGTCCCACAGATAAACTTCTGACCCACCTGCAGCACAGAATGCCTTCCTCCCTGATCATGGGCTTTTATGAGCTCAGCCGCTCTGTCCAGCCGAGACCTTACTCTCGTATAAGTTGTTTTAAGTCTCTCCCTATGCCCATCACCCTTTCACCAGTCCACTGGCAGGTTCATCCACTTGCTGAAAGCAGAAAATCAACTTGAAGTCTGGGGCCTGGCGAACATCAAAAAATATGGTGACTCACTGGTGTTCTGGTGAGGAGTTGTATTATATGCAAAACATACCTGTGCTATATGATAAGTCCATGAACTTTTCTGCTCTGAGGACAGTGTAACTGCATAAGTCATGAAGATTTCGATTGGAGCCACACTGCCCATTTCCCTGAGGGTGATATGGGACAGTGTGAGTCTTCTTAACTCCATAAAACTGACAGAGCTGGGAGACCACTGCACCCTCAAGACTCGACCTTGGTCTGAATAGATTTGTGCCGGTACACCAAACCTATAAAACCACTCATGGACCAAAATATTAGCTACCGTAGTCACTTTCTGGTCCCTTGTGGGCACCGCCTGAGTGTATTTTGAGAACACATCTGTAATAACAAAGACATGTCTCTTCCATCTCTAGCCTGTTCCAAAGTTGAAAGTCAACTGCCAGAATCTGATTCGGTCTTGAATACAACAAATGGCCCATTGAGCATGGATTGGTGGCTGATTTGATTTTGCAATAGCACACTGACTACGTTCCTGGCATCGCTTCCTGACATCCAGCCTCCATTCCCGCCAATAACACTGGCTGTGTATCAGCTCATAGGTCAGCTCCCTACCTTGATGGCCATGAGCACTATGCAATAGCTGAAAAACCTCTGGCTGAAAAAGCTCCGCAGCACTAACTGGTCCACCTCCTCTCCCCCATCAGGTAGTTTTAAATGACGATACAGCAAGCCATCTCGTTGTAACAACCGCTCCACTGACGGAGTAATTCCAAACATCCTTTAGACATAGACTGACATTGTTCCTTCGTTGGATACACTTTAGAAGAAAAAACTTAAGAGCTGGACCAATGACTGCATCCTTCTTCTGTGCCCGTCGTAAATCTACTTTCGTTGTTGAAGAAAAACAGAAATTGCTCTGTACTGACTCTACAGGCCTCGCCTTGTCCAGCAATTCTACCAGAGTGGCCGGCAGAGCAGTTCCACACTCTTGCTGTGGAGAAGGTGTCACAGTGTACTGCTTAGACAATGCATCTGCATTACCGTAGCACGACCAGGGCTGATACAATATCAAAGTCAAACGCGCTAGTTGGGAAGCCCAGCGTTGCTCCAAAGCACCAAGTTTGGCCGTCTTCAAATAGCTCAAGGGATTAACCAAGCACTTCTGCCCTAAAGATAATCCCTGAACTTTCAGTTAGAGCCCATTTTAATGCCAATAGCTCTAATTTCATGGAGCTATAATTTTGCATATTCCTTTCGGTGGGTCTGAGACCCCTGCTAGCATATGCCTACTGGCCTCACCTTACCATCCCTCTCCTGCCCAAGCACTGCCCCTAACCCAGAGTGGCTAGCATCAATATCCAACACAAATGGGAATCTGCATACCAAAACAGGAGCAGACACCAATCGCTGCTTCAAAGTTTGAAACCTCTGCTCACACTCCTCAGGCCAACAGCTTTCAATTGACTTCCCAACCCCTCTTCTTGACCCTACCAAGCTTGCAACCAGCCGATGTAACGGGAAGCCAACTGGGCAAATCCCTCACAAACGCCTATAATAACTTCATAACCCTAAAACGACCGCAGTTCAGTCACATTGGTTGGATGCTTCCACTCTGCAACTGTGCTGATCTTATCAGGATCAGTAGACACCCCATCCTTAGACACTAGATGCCCCAGGTAGCCCACTTCTGCCGGAAAAAGCAGCATTTTTCTAACTTGGCCTTAAGTCCCTCTTGCTGAAGTCGGACGAAGACCATTACCAACCTCTCCAAGTGCTGCACAATGGTAGATGAGAAAAGCGATAATGTCGCTCTAAATAAAGCAACAACGCTCTTTGGTCACCTTTGGTCACCGAACATGCGCTCCATAAGCCGTTGAAAGGTACTAGGTGCATTGCACAACCCAAAGGGCATTTGATTAAACTCAAATAACCCAAAGGGTGTGCAAAAGGCGTCTTACACTTATCTCCCTCTGCCACCGAACCTGGTTGTAGCACTTGCAAGGTCCAGTGTGGAAAACCACTGGCTCACACAGGGCATCCAGGGACTCCTCGATCTGGGGCAGAGGAAAAGCATCCTTCCGTGTCTTACTATTCAACTACCTATAATCAACGCAAAGACGAATCTGACCATCCTTTTCCTCACACTACAATGAGAGACATAGGGACTAGAACTCTCTCTAATCACCTGACTCTGCAGTAATTGGTAAATATGCTGCTTAACTACCTCATAGTCTGAAGGGGCAAGCGTCCGATACCTTTGCGTTGGGTCAGTATCGAGCAGAGGAATCTCATGGGTAATGAGCTTAGTACAGCCCAAGTCACCCTCTAAGCCGAAAAAACAGATCTATATGCATACAAAGGGACTTAACTTGAGCCTGCTCATCCTGAGAGCAATTGAGACAAATCCATCTTTTGGATTGCCTCCTCCATTTATCTACTTCAACTGCTCTACGATGCAATAGTGGCTCGGTGGAAGAATGGTTCCTCTGATGGTACAACAACATCACACCCCTCTGACTGTGAAACGGTCTCGACTTTACACAATGTTCCCACCAAGACATGAGGGCTGCAGTAAGCGCTTGTTCCCCTATATTAACTATAGGTACAAAGGCCAACCCTTGGACAATTGGTACCAATGATACCGAGGCCAAAAGGCCAGCAGGGAGCGAAATCTCTTTCCCCAAAGGCTCAAACAGCAACACAGGTGAAGGGCCTACAGGCAGGAAAAGCGTAACGGGCAAAACCGCAATGATTGGCAGGGATTCGACAGTTTCTCTACCCCCAACCCTAGCCAATCGTTCAGTAGTCTCATCGGCGCAGTTTCATTTTTCTTACAATACTGCAGGGCAGAAAGCCATGCAGGAGTCTCTTTCATGGTTGGAAGGTCAAAAGCTATGTCCATGTTGACTAAACAACTCCCTATAGCACTCCTGAATAACGTTCATGCCCAGCAACCCCAGTAACCCACCCGCAAAGAAGAGTGGGACAGATCTTTCACCACAAGTACCCTTATTCTGGATTTTCTTCCGAGAACCTAGGAGTTGTGATGGATCATCAATTAGCTTCACTGACCACATTGCTACAACGACCGGTCCTGCAGGTTTGCCTTTACAACATTAGGAAGATTAGACCCTTCCTGTCAGAGCAAGCAACCCAACTTCTTGTCCAAGCTCTTGTTCTCTCCAGACTGGACTATTGTAATGCTCTCCTGGCGCCTTCCTGCATGTACTGTCAAGCCTCTGCAAATGATCCAGAATGCAGCAGCAGGGTTGTCTTCAATGAGCCAAAAAAGCTCATGTTACTCCTCTCCTCATCAGATTACACTGGCTACCAGTAGCGCGCATCAAATTCAAGGTACTGATGCTTGCCTACAAGTCACCACTGGCACGGCACCAACTTACCTAAACTCACTGGTTAAATCCTATGTGCCCTCCAGAAGTTTAGCCCTGCAAGTGAACAACGCTCTTGTGGTGCCATCCCAAAGAAATTCAAAATCACTCCACGACCTTTTCCTGGACTGTGCCCAGCTGGTGGAATGACCTCCCAATCTCAATTCGTAAAAGCTGAGTCTTTACTCATTTTCAAGAAACATCACCAGTACTTTTCCTTTTCTTGTCTTTTTTCATTTAATAAAAAAAAATTATATATACCTGGCTATGCGTTCTATACTAGACTAACTGGAGACTTGTCATGGCACTTGTATACTGTTGTTGTTCTCTTGTTGACCTGACTGTTCTATTGTTCTCATTTGTAAGTCGCTTTGGATAAAAGCTGCCTGCTAAATGATTAAATGTAAAATTAAAATGATTAAATGAGAACAACAAAATCCAACCCAAATAACCCAGATAAGGTATATCTAAGCCATTTGCAGCCCAGAGCTGTAGCCACCCACAACCAAGCAACTTCTCTTTATCCATAGGCTCATAATGTTGGAGAAAGAACCGCTCTGATATAGTGGTCACCATCGACCCAGTGTCCAATAAACAGGGAACCTCTACCCCACCCATAGTAATAGTGACAGAAGGACAGCTACCTAATAATTTACAAAGGGCCTGGTTCCCACCTGATTCAGAGGGCTGGGAGTCACTGCTACCCATCCTGAAGTGTGGCTCATCAATTCAGGGGGTTGAAGTTTTCCGCCAGCCTACTAGGATGCAGAGAGCTACCTGGCTGTGACAAAGATACCTGCTGTCGGTAGATCTACAAAGATCACACAATTTCGGTATATGACCTGGTTGGTTACAACGCCTGCAAATTATAGTGTTGACTGCCTAGATTGAGTAAAAACATGCTGCGACTGTAGTTGCTGTAGACCTTGGGTGGAGTTGATTTAACTGCTCTTGTTGGGCCCTCAACATCTCTTTCAATTCAGCCAACTCCAACTGGTTCTCTTGACCACAGGAGGGTAAACTATTTCCTTGGACTCTATACTGAGTAGCATAGATGGAACAGAGTAACTTCTTTCCCTGTATCAGGGGAAACCCTCATCAACCCACCTAATTGCCTCTTTCCTTACATCCAAAATGGTAGACTGTGGATGGAGCGGACATAAGAGCAAGCTGTTATTGATCACGCGTTCTAACTGATCCCTAAGTAAAGTAGAGGAGTTAGTAGCCATCTGGAGCGCATTGTACTACCTTCTCCATCAAAGCAAAAGGGCATGTGAGAAGTCTTGCAAGGACTCCCTCTTCTTGTTTACGGAAAAAACTGCTTCTGAGGAGATATACAAGCTACACACCCATATAACTCCTTTAATACAGAAAAACTTTTCAGGATCCTCCCTCTCCTCCCTTGATCTAAACTTTAGTTCACTTCTGGCAGATCCCCTAGATGGTCAAGATTAAACAGAGCCTCCTCAGCTTGGTGACAAATTTAGAGCCCTTAAATTACTCTTAATCTCCTCGACCCATTCAAAACCTCCTCGTCCATCCCTTACACTAAACATGGAACCTCGTCTCTCTCTAGGGACAAGAATGACACGCTCTGCCATGGGCCTGGGGCATCCACCACAACGGAGACGCAAAGCGTGTATCAGCGCAGAGCTAATACTAACCGAGGGCCCTGCTGCAGAACTAGCTTGACGCTGTAACTGCTCATTCTCTGACTGCAAAGACTGAACCTGTCTTGAGCTCTTCCAACTCGTTCTCCATTAGAAAATACAACAACAAAACAAAAACTAGAAACGTAATCACGAGTAATGAGCTTCTGTTGTTCACTGCCGCGCTGCTTTGCGCTGTAAAATAAACACTCACTCCAAAAACACACTAAAAAAAACATATATCTATACCTCCAATTTCAAACACATACAACAAAGCACCCCAATATTTAAAGTACACACCCTGCTTGAAAACAAAACCCGCCGACTCAGCCAATGTGAGTGGGGCTAATGCACCTACAGGGTAAATAGATTTTATACACGCTCCCACAGGGTTTCCAAACAAATGGAAAGTACAAGCAAAGATGTGTACAATCTTTATTTGATGCTCGGAGATAAGAAAATATATATTATAAAGTCACACCAATTGAGGGAACAATGCAAAAGTACAATTACATTCACACAAAATAAATGAATAAATAAATACTGATGTTATACAGCGGTCACCTGTAAAATCGGATCTTGGACAAGTTTTATTAAATTCAAACCACCTCAAATCACACCATCATGCAATTATATAACCCAAACCACAATCCACACAATAAGCAAACAAAATGAATAAAATAAATCCTCCCAGTCCCAATGGTAGTCCTTGATGGTACAAGAAATTGACAAATAAGATCTAAAAACACAATTCACAAGCAACAACAAATCAAAGAAAAATACAATGAAATCAAATTATAACAAAAATATCAAATTCAAGAAAAATATTAAATCACCAAGGTAACAAAATTAATCCATACCAAATGACCTCAACGATTACACACATACATACGACACATATGCCAACACACACGCCAACACACATACACACAACACACACACACACACACACACCTTTGCACCAAGCTCACTCAAACAGGACGCTTGTATTAAAACACGCCACATAAACCTGTGCACATAACCGTGTGCGTCTATCCAAGCAATCAGTGGGACTTGAGCGCAAGCTTCTCCAGTCTCCACAGAAAAACACTGGTTGCCGTAACGACAGCCGCACACAGCAGCAAAACAACAGCGGTAGATATCTGCAGCACAATTGACTGACCCTCGGTACGATCGGTAAGAACAGCCACCAATCGGCTGTGTTCACACTTAAAATGTTTAGACATTCACAGGCCCACGGCAAGAGTCAAAAGAAGTGAATTTCCACTTATGCAGCCTACTATTCCGCTCAATGCTTAACGCATATTAGGTAGCCTCTTTTTCTGCGACACAGTGACGCCACCTGCATACCATGCCAGAGGGAGAACGAAATAAAGTAAATCTCCGCATTTTTATAGGGGCCTTGAGCACCGTGAGCACCTACCTTAAAGGGTCACCCCATTACATATACACTAAAGAAGATACTTTTGTGCAGTACTTTCAGGGCATCTCTTCTAAACTGTCCATCTCTTCAGTTCAACTTTGACTGAAATAACCACTCGTTACAACCGAGGTATGCAGCTAAGCATTTGTGAAGCCGCACGCACAACCTTCTAGCGGATGGGCTACAACAGCAGAAGACCCCACCGGGTACCACTCATCTCCACTACAAATACTGAAAAGAGGCTACAATTTGCTCAAGCTCACCAAAATTGGACAGTTGAAGACTGGAAAAATGTTGCCTTGTCTGATGAGTCTCGATTTCTGTTGAGGAATTTGCGTAAACAGAATGAGAACATGGATCCATCATGCCTTGTTGTTGTGGTGGTGGTGTAATGATGTGGGGATGTTTTCTTGGCACACCTTAGGCCCCTTAGTGCCAATTGGCATCGTTTAAATGCCACGCCTACCTGAGCATTGTTTCTGACCATGTCCATCCCTTTAAGTGTTATAAAATGTAAGACTTATGAGCTGGATGGTATTTCAGCCATCTGTTCCATATTAATGAATCCTGACTCTCTAACACATTCTGCACTCAAAGACCAGAACGTGAGTAAACAAAGACCTTCGTTCTACAACATCTTCCAACATAATTCCCCATTTGGCTACGATGTCGGCAACCTCCTATGGGGGAGACATTTATTAGCCTTGAGAGTCCAGAGATACCCATGTGAGCAGCCTCAAAGGAGAAACGAAACGCATTCTAATCACACAAACACACACACACATTGTTCTTTACCTTCGCATTTTATTACTAAGATGTATTTTGATAGGTTTGTGTGTTGCATAAAATGGTTAATCCTGTTATGCGAGGATTATAATTTGCTAACTTGTAAATTGGAAATGTTTTTGGAATGAATGTTCTCAAATAGAATCATGAGTTGTAACCCTACCCTGACCAGGTCATTAACCTTTATTACCCAACTGACAGAACAGCAAAGCCAGCTCACTGGTTCCTTTTCTCAATGCATTCTAAATCTTGAATATTGCTTTTTTTAACTACATTAGATGTTTTCCATAATCAAAATTGGAGTATCTGCAATTTTATTGTGTTTTAATCAAACTGTATATGCATGTAGTTAGGAACAACTCTGTATCTCTGTATCCCTGACTCACAAAATTATGGTTTATGGTCTCTTTATAATCGTAAAACCTGACTGTGTCGAATCTCGACGACAAATTACAAAAGATGCATTGTTTCAGAAATACAATCTTTCTTAGGAAAATGTTTAATTCTGTCGACACTATTCTCATGCGAGTGGGTGTTTCCTCAGAGACAAAGGAACTTTTTTCCCGCTTCAGATCAAGGACGTTCATTGGTTGTTCGCAAAACAAAGGCGTGAACCAGTCACTCCATAAGAAGAACTGACCAGGAAGTTCTCCCTTGGTCTTGGCCCTCTTGCTCTTGTCTACTCCTTCTCCTCATCTCTTGCACTTCCGTTGGGGAGTTGATCTCAGCATCTGCGCTGAGAGAACAGCCTGTTCTCATGGATCCTTCGGAGCGTTCATCTCCGTTTCTTTTGTTTTCTGTTCCTCTCTACCAGGAAAATGAACTCTGAATCATTACGCTTTGTTGGACCTTTCAAATACGTCGATGCCAGAGTAGCAGCCCGGAAGACATGAAGGAACATGTCTAGCTACAAAGAACCATGCACACATGCACGCTCGTTCTCGAACAAAGAGACCCCATGCAAGTATTGATTTTCTATGGAGATTTAAATGCTGCTTAAAAGTTGCCGATTTGATTCATTGTTGTCTTTCAAAGGTTACTGTCTGTGAGTTTACCACACTTGTGAGATCATTCTGTGATCGTGACCGTGTTCTCTCATTCTCTCTTGCTCACTTTCTCTCTCATTCTCTCTCGCTCACACACACCTCTCTCTCTGTCTCTCTCTCTCATTTTGGATTGGAATGTTTTCAAGGCCAGAAAGATTTTTCCTTGAATTATAAGAAGTGATAACTTTATTGAAAGTTGATAGGTTAATCTTACGGCTGTTTGCTGGACAAACTACGGTTGGATTTGCGGTAATTGACAGTATGAGATATCACTATAATTGATATGAAAAATGGGATATTGACATATTAATGAGTAAATTACAGTGCCTTGTAATGAGTTATTGATATATATAACTGAGCTATTTTTCATCTTCAATAATTGTAACGTGACTGTCATATGAGATATATATATATATATATATATATATATATATATATATATATATATATATATATATATATATCATATTAATCATATTCCTGATTAATTATTACAATTCCCTTTATATCATTTGAGTTAATTTTAATGTACAGCCCAGTGCTACAAAAAATATACTTAATATTGAGTGAGTGAACAGATTAGTTGGTTGCTACATTGTACATTCTCTTTGAGCTAATATGCAGTTAATTTAGCTAATTTGACACACACCTCCAGGAGTGTGTGAGTGTTTGTACTGTACTGGTCAAACAGTAAATGACAGACAGAGCCAAATTCAGAAGATGAAACAAACATCATTATTTAGTAATAATATTAATACAATCAAAACATGAGCAGTTAATATATTTAATAGTATTATATTTAAGTAAAGAGTAATGAATAATCAACTGAAAATACACACAATGCACCAGTATGTAATACTACAGAATCTCCGTCTTCACTGATATCATCTTGATTTCATCTGTCTCTGCACAAAAAACACCTGAAAAAACAAGAGCTGCATGAAGTTTGCTTTAATAAGAAACAAGAACAAACAGAAAACAAACTTAACTCTGACTTACCACAGAAAATTAGCAGAATTAAAGATAACCATTACTGAGAGCATTTTCCTTCAGTGCACTTAAAATATTTACCGTCCACCCAGGTTTAAAACACAATCTTTTGATCACATGTCCATGAGGTCTGAGTTTTTATGTGAAGTGTCCTTCATCTACACATAAACAGCAGCAGTTGTGTTTCTGCCCACAAACCACATCCCTTTACACACTTATGATCTAAATAAAAGAGAGACTGAGCTGCCGCTCTGTTCATCTGCTGACCAGCTTTCACAGCATATTATACACACAGGCAAATACTTTTATAAACTCATGTTTCTGGTTTCACTCACCAGAGCTGATTGTCATAGAAATGTGAGAAGTTGTGCTAATATAAAGCAGGAGGAAGTTTAGCTCTGTACACTCAAAATCACACAAGTCCTCCCTCTGAGAGTCACACACTGTTATGTTGTTTAAGTGCTCTAACAATGATTCAATTAAATTCAATTAAAGTTTATTTGTATACCTATAATTTGTACACTAGGATCTAGTTTTGGTTTCTTAATAAGAGCTTGATAACCGCCAGCTTGAATGGTTTTGGGACGTGACCTAAAGATAATGACGAGTTAATGATATTGAGAAGCGGTTCTTCGCTACAGGTAACAGCTCTTTCAGTAATTTAGTGGGTACAGGATCTAATAAACATGTTGTTGGTTTAGATACAGTGATAAGTTTATTAAGCTCTTCCTGTCCTATAGTTGTAAATCACTGCAGTGTATCTTTGGGTGCGATGTATTAAACTGAAGTGTTAGACGCTTTAGAATCTACATTCGCTATTGTATTTCTAATGTTATCTATTTTATCAGTGAAGAAATTCATAAAGTCATTACTATTTAACGTTGGTGGAATATTTGAATCAGGTGGTGTCTGGTAATTTGTTAATTTAGCCACTGTGCTAAATAAAACCTTGGATTGTTTTGGTTATTTTCAATGAGTTTGTGGCTGCCTTAGCAGTTTTTTAGAGCCTGTCTATAGCTGGACATACTGTTTTTCCATGCAATTCTAAAAACTTCCAAGTTAGTTTTTCTCAATTTGCATTCAAGACTACGAGTTTCTTTCTTGAGAGAGTGAGTATTAATATTTATACCATGGCACAGTACGCTTTTTCTCTAACCTTTTTCAATTTGATGGGAGCAGCAGTTTCTAATGTATTAGAGAAAATAGTGCCCATGTTGTCAGTCATTCCATCTAATTCATGTGTATTTTTGGGTACAAATAGCAGTTGAGATAAATCAGGCAGGTTATTTGGAATCTATCTTTGGTGTCTGGAACAATAGTTCTGCCCAGACGGTAACGCTGAGACATATAGTTAATATCAGTTATACACGCATGCACGATACAAGGAAATGGTCTATAATATCATCACTTTGAGGTACAATATCTATAGCAGTAAGATCGATTCCATGCATATAATTAAATCTAGTGTATGATTAAAAGCGATGAGTGGGCCGGTGACATTTTGCTTGACTCCAAAGGAGTTTATTAGGTCAGTAAACAAGTCCTAATGTATCATTTGTATTATCAACGTGAATATTAAAATCTCCCATGATTAGTGCCTTATCAACTGTAACTAGAAGGTCTGAGAGGAAATCTGCAAATTCTTTTAGGAATTCTGTATCAGGCCCTGGTGGTCTATCTACACAGTAGCCAGAGCAAGAGATACATTAGATTTATTTTGTATGTCTGACAGAGTAACATTTAGCAGAAGTATTTCAAAAGTGTTAAACCTGTATCCTGTTTTCTGGGTAACATTGAGAATATCACTATATATTGTTGCAACACCCTCATCAAAAAATTGTTTTGTTCATTTACTTTACAATTTTCTGGTTTAATTACTGATAAGATTTTTTCTAGATCCTACTGTCACAGCCACACCTTCTACACTCCCGAATCGGACACTTACGCCACACCACTCGCTCCCAATCACCTGAATTCTGAACTCCTGTGCATCATCACCAGAACCACATATAAAGCCATCAGTCACCATCACTCATCGCTGGTCTTGCACCGATCTCCTCACTTGCCTGAACGCCATTATTAAACCTACCTGAACTCTTGAACACTCTTCATCCTCGTCCAGTCTTCCTGTCCCATCGTCTTCATCTGAGCACCATCTGGATCACGTTCACCATAAGGGAAGTTGTGTTGTCACCGTTCTATCCCGTGTCAAGATCTCACCTGTGTCTGAAACCTCTGATTCACATTAAACTACCTTATCACTGAATCCTTCTGTCCTCGCCTGTGTCTGACAGAAGACCAGACCGCATGCAGAGCTCTTCGACGGCGAGGACGCACGCTGGATCCCTTCACGCAACTGGTTCACGCTTGTACGGTCCTCACTGATGCAACAAACTCCCCTTCTTCACCGGCTGTCAACAACTCAAACGCCGCTACAACTCCGTCACTTCTTCAGTTGCCCTCGCGAGTCCCATGGCCAAACCAGCGACATACAGCTGTATCGGCGAGGATTGTAGCGGGTTCCTGCTACAGTGTTCCCTCTATATGGAATCCAACTCTCATTTATTCACCTCGACGCAGTCGAGTAGCCTTCATCATCAACCTACTCTCAGGTAAGGCCCTCCAATGGGCTGAATCTCTCTGGGACTCGAACTCACCTGCCCTTGGATCCGCTCACTAACTTCTGTTCCCAGTTAAAATCCGCCTTTGGTCATCAAACTTCTGCATTGTCTGTCCATGACCACTATTTACCATTCACCAACAGAGAGATGAATCTGTGAGTGATTATGCCATACGCTTCATTGCTCGCTACATAAGCGGCTGGAATGAAACTGCCTTAATTACAGCATATCGCCAGGATTGAATGACAAGATACAAAGTTTGATAGTTGTGTCAAGACTCACTAGGACTAGAGAATCTCATTCAGAAATCCATTCGAGTTGCCCAGAGACTCACTGCCTGTCATCCGCTCACTCCGCTGTACTTCCTCCCTCGCTATACCATCTGTCGCTCCTCCAGCACCTGAACCCATGCAAGTGGATCTCACCATCTGTCCGATCGGAACGCTCAGCGGAGGATCAACGCCGGGCTATGTCTCTATTGTGGGAGATGGACACCTCTTACCATCCTGTCCAGTTCGACCTCCACCCAGCGTGAGTACCATCCATATACCTCCTCAAACTGCTCATCTAACCTGGTTACTCTAAGACACCTTTGCTCTTCTGTTTCCGCATAGCCCTCATCGATTCGGTTCAGGGGAACTTCATCAACCGCAAACCTTAACTCGCTCTCAACGCCAAACATCACGAAGCCCTGTCGAACTCAAAGTTACCACTATACAGGGAAAGCGCTGGGCAAGGGTCGGTGTCCACTATTTCTCCCCACAATCATCCTCGCTGGGACTCCTGCACAAGAAGACATCACGCTTCATGGTGCTGGAGGAATCCACCGAACATCATCCTGGGACGCCTCCTGGCTTAACCTCCACCAACCTCACATCCATTGGCCCACTGGCAGATCCTGAAATGGGATTGTCCTGCCATCATACCTGCATCACTCCTCCAGCTAAAATCCCCAAGGTCAGTCCTCCCTAAGGAAGTCTTCCCTACCGGTCCAGTCCACATCAGTGGAGAGCCCCGACACTAAGATGGATCATATCATCCCTCCTGAATATCAGGTGCTCCAGAATGTGTTCAGTAAGCTTGCTGGCAACGCTACCACCTCATAGGCCATGGGACTGCGCCATTGACCTCCTGCCTGGAGCAACCCTTCCTAAAGGACAATCTATCCCCTGTCCATCCCGGAGCAGAAGGCCATGGAGGAGTATATACAGGAAGCCCTCGCCAGGAGTTCATCCCACCATCTACTTCCCCTGCGCTCCAGCTTCTTTCGTGGCCAAGAAGGACGTGAGGCTTGAGGCCGTGCATTGATTATCGCCACCTCAATTCACAAACCGCCAAATTCAGTTATCCTCTTCCCCTGGTCCCAGCGGCGTTGGAACAACTACGCTGAGCCAGGATCTTCACGAAACTGGACTTGAGGAGTGCCTACAACCTAATCCGCATCCGGAAGGGGACGAATGGAAGACCGCTTTCATCACTCCTTCGGGCACTATGAATACCGGTCATGCCGTATGGGTTATCCAACAGTCCATCCGCTTTCCAAAACTACATGAATGAAGTCTTCAGAGATTACCTTAACAAGTTCGTAATTGTCTACATCGACTGACATCCTCATCTACCCACATCCAAGCAAGAACATATCCATCATGTCATCCTCGACTCAAAACTCCGGAACACCACCTTTACCTCAAATCCAAAATGTGAGTTCCATACGCCTCAGTCCAGTTCCTAGGTTACATCATCGACCCATGTGGCGTGAAGATGGACCAGGGAAGGTGGACGCATCACACACTGGCCTCAACCCGCTCCATAAAAGAACTTCAACGCTCCTGGGCTTTGCCAACTTTTATCAAGATTCATCAAGGACTACAGTTTACTCAGCTCCCTCTAACTTCTCTCCTCCCGAACCACCCAAGTCTCTGTCCTGGAACCCGAGGCCACTGAAGCTTTCCACCTGCTCAAACAAGCCTTCAAGACCGCTCCAATCCTCATCCACCCTGATCCCAGCCACCACTCCACCGTGGAAGTGGACGCCTCATCCACCGGGTCGGAGCAGTCCTCTCCCAGCGCAGGGAATCCACCACGACTCCATCCATGTGCCTTCTTCCAAGAAGCTATCCCGGGAGCAGAATTATGACATCGGTAACCGTGAACTACTGGCCATTAAGCTGGCTCTGGAAGAATGGCGTCACTGGCTGGTGGGAGCCCAGTTCCCTTCGAGGTGGTAACCGACCACCGAACCTGGAATACCTCTGTGAAGCCAAAAGACTGAATCATCGCCAAGCTAGATGGGCCTTGTTCTTCACAAGATTCAACTTCAAAGTCACCTATCGCCTGGCTCCCAGAACAATAGAGCACGCCTCTCCCGCTCTTCATCAAGCAGATCCCAACCCGAATCTCCAGAACCAATCCTCCCTCCAGCCATGATAGTTAGTCCTATCCAGTGGAGTATTGATCATCTGATTGCACAGGAAAACCTTCAACACCCTGCTCGCGGAGGTCCAGAAGGGAAACTCTTCGCCCCCTCAACATCGGATTACCCTCCTGGACTTAGCTCACACCTCTCCGGGCTCTGGACACCCAGGCAGGAGGCGGACCTCTCGCTCCTACAACAGCGTACTGTGGTGGCCATCGATGGCTCTTGATAATGGTCCGCTACCTCAAAGGATGCTCCGCTCTGCGCCATAGCAGACACCCCTAGAAGACTCCGGAAGGTAAACTGGTGTCTCTGCCCATTCCTGGAACGCCCATGGACCCATATCGCATTGATTTCATGACTGACCTCCCTCTCTCAAGGCTACACCTGTGTACTGGTAGTGGTCGACAGGTTTTCAAAATCATGTAAACTCATCCCTCTCAAGGACTCCCACTGCTCGCGCAGAGGCACTATTCCACAAGCTTCCGTCCACTTTGGCATCCCAGAAGATATGCGCTCCGACAGAGGCCCCCAATTCATCTCTAGAGTCTGGTCAGCTTTCTTCCGTCTTCTAGGGTGTCCGTCAGTCTCTCCTCGGGATACCATCCCTCAGACCAACGGCCAGACGGAGCTGAAGATTCAGGAGATGGGGAGGTTCCTGAGGATTTACTGCCACCGTAACCAGGACTGTTGGAGCCAGTACCTACCCTGGGCCAGATCAGCCAGAACTCCCTCCAGCAATCTACCACCGGGCTCACCCCTTCCAATGTGTCCTTGGATACCAACCTCCGCTTCTCCATGGTCAGGTGAGCTCCTGAGGTCCCAGCGTGAGATCACTGGTTCCGACAGAGCGAGAGGGTCTGGGACTCCGGCTCACGTGCATCTCCAGCGGCAGTGCGGAGGCATAAGGAGCAAGCGGACGCCGTCGAGGACCCACGCGAATACCAACCTGGACAACAAGTCTGGCTTCGACGAGGGACATCCGCCTCCGACTGCCCTGCCGTAAGCTGAGTCCCCGATACATCGGACCATTCACTATTGAACGGCAACTGAACGAAGTGACCTATAGACTCCAACTCCCTGACAGTACCGTATCTCACCTTCATTCCATGTCTCACTCCTCAAACCCTTCACTGAACCTTTGTCTCCTCCATCCACAGAACCTGGTGATGATGCTGCATCTCCTCCTCCGCCATCGAAGAGCTACAACGACATCTTCCGGGTGAGAGCTATCCTCGACTCTCGGTGACGGGTCCTCAACTGGAGTACCTTGTGGACTGGGAAAACTACGCCCGGAGGAGCATTGCTGGGTTAATCGTATGACATCCTGGACCCCAGCCTTCTCACTGACTTTCATCAAGACCATCCAGACGCCTCGCTCCCGTGGCGAGGTAGACCCCGTCTCGCACAAGATCCCAGCTGTCTGGAGCGCCTGTGGAGGAGGGGTACTGTCACAGCCACACCTTCTACACTCCGAATCGGACACTTACGCCACACCCACTCGCCCCAATCACCCAATTCTGAACTCCTGTGCATCATCACCAGAACCACATATAAAGCCATCAGTCACCATCACTCATCGCCTGGTCTTGCACCGATCTCCTCACTTGCCTGAACGCCATTATTAAACCTACCTGAACTCTTGAACCCTCTTCATCCTCGCAGTCCTCCTGTCCCCATCGTCTTCATCTGAGCACCATCTGGATCACCGTCACCATAAGGGAAGTTGTGTTGTCACCGCTCTATCCACTGCCAAGATTCACCTGTGTCTGAAACCTCTGATTCACATTAAACTACCTTATCACTGAATCCTCTGTGTCCTCGCTCTGTGTCTGACACCTACATTATATTTATATTTTGACCTCACTATTCGGGAACAGACACAGTCTTAATAGTTTTACAGCAAGTACTTTTATCATTTAAGCGCATGGAACAAAACTCATCATAATGGTTATTTGAGAATTGTCTTACAAGTCACGTGGGCGAGTAGTCCAGGAGATGTTGTCAGAGAGCAGCTCGCTCGACTCTGCTGGGGTGCAGACAGTCAGCACGCAAACAGTCTAGGACGCTCCCAGAAAAGATTCCAGTTATTAACAAATAGCAGTTTCTGTTCTTACACCATGACAACAACCATTCATTTAAAGCAAAAGTCTACTGAACCTTCGTGTCCTCATTGATATGTGGGCAGTGGTCCTGACTCGACGATCGTCGCCGAGAGGCATCGTGCTGCTGAACTGTCTCGATCAGGCTCCTGAAGTCCCTCTTCAGCATCTCTGTCTGCCGCGAGCTGGTGCCGTTAACCCGGCGGAAGCACGACCGCTCTGGGTCTCTGTCGCCTTCAGGATCGTGGGTATCTGCGCAGAAACATCAAAAACACAAGCACCAGACAAACAATGAGTGCGCACTTGACCTTCGGCTAACGTAGCACTTACGTGTCGGACGAGTGGAGTCTCCGGATCACAGCGTGCGCCCTGTCTCGCGGAGGGGAGCTAAGCGTTCCAGATGGAGATATCGAAGGCAGGAGGGGAGAAGTCCATGCTGTAGATGCAACCAGGGTCCATGGTGTCCCGGCCGGAGTGAAGGACATCTGGGAAGATCACGCCCTGGGTGCACCGGCCTGTGCAGATAAACACACGGAGTAGACGGGTGGGACTGTTAGCACGCTGTATACTTACCCGACTTGTAAGCGCCAGCCGGATGATTCCAGCGCCGCTCTCGCTTCTCAGCTGGGCCTGCCTCACCTCCAGGTCACGAATCTGCTTCCCACAGCCTTGATCAAAGGTTGACATTCATCCGCCATTAAAGCAAATGACAGTGAGTACAGCAGTGGTAATGTGTGTGAATAGAGTATTAGCAATGTAAACGCAGTTAGCTGGAAACCACGCTGATGCTAACGGGCTATAAGCTAATAGCGGACCCGGAGATCAAAATAAAACTAGTGATAGCGAGGTCTGATTGTTTTGTTGTAGAATACAATAGAGGATATATTCACATGTTATATAAACGGAAACGATGGTGTATAGAATTGATTTTAAGTTAAAAATAGTCTATAAAAAGAATATAGTGACGAGCTCAAACGCAGTAGACACGCCAACAACAAACAGGAAGTTCGCCAATGAGTAAAGATTTATTATTATGAGCTAATTATCTGTTCTACTCTATAGGATTTCTTTTACCCACTATTTCCTAAAAAGGTGTAATTGTTTCATACAGTGAATGTAAAGGTCAGAGTTTTTATAGGTCAGTGTAATTATCGGATGAGAAACACTTGAAACAATCTCCTCAGGTGTTCAGGTTGAGTGAGACTCTGTAACGCTGTAAGACTCGCCTCCTGGGTCTGAACTCTGATTGTTAGAAAATTGATGGTGTGTCTGATAACCTCCTAAATATTCTGATTGTGACTGGCTTTCTGCTGCCATCTACTGGTCAAGTCCTGAAAATGCATTTGTTTAATATTTATAATTACTACAATAGTTTCTTGCTAGAATCATAATTGTAAATTTCATGGCCGTCACGGCCCCGCTGTTTGGAATAAAACCACAGAGTAAATTCTTTCCTCCGCTGGGACGGCTCCTGAGTGATTCCAGTTTACATCATAAAGCAGAGGTTGAAACTTGGGTCCAAACACCACTGGCCACAAGCTTTGGGTTCTGCTCTCATGGAGAACATTTATTTATATAGCATGTTTTATTTTAGGTGAACAAGAAGCAATGTTTAATTTATAAAGTTTTATTTTAAACTGTAAGTCAGTAACAATTGGCTTAAGCCACAGCCAATGGTGAAAGTCTTTGTGAAAGGAGACCCCCAATTTTGGAGGTTCTGCCCAGTTTTGGAGTTCACGCCCATTTTGGAGATCTCCGGTCTGCAGTTATACACACTTGGAGAAATTGATCAGATGAAGGCTCTCAGTAGTTGAGGCCCCAATGTGTTTATTTTCATATAAAAATTTTATCAGACATTTATCACTCATTTTAGTGCTAAAAATACAATTTGTAAGCTATTAACCCTATTATAAAATAATCAAATTGTACATCTAAATGTGTTTCAAAGTTTTTTTTTATTTTATTCTTATTATTTACATTACATTACATTAAAAACAATAACATAACATAAAATAAAATCTGAGCGCATGTATAACTGACAAAGTCCTATTATGGGATGTATATTTGGTGAAGCTGGTACTATTGAACAGCAATGGCACAGTATAATAGTCTTTATGTATGTTTTAGGTTCATTTCTGTAAAAAAAAAAAAAAAAAAAGATATGGTGAGACAAATCTGAACTTATTTCAGAAAGTATTGAAGATAGTGATATGAGTGCATCAGAAAATCAAGTTGTAGAAATAAAACAAGTTGTTGAGGACCAAGGAGATTAGAAGCACTGAAGATGAGGGCGTGAGGAAGAACATTGTTGTGGAAGTAAGCATTTGGGTACATTATTGTATGCAAGTTTGAAACATATGATCCATACAACAAACAGAGGTCAGAAAAGATGCCAGTGTCTTTGGCATTACTATAGTGACAGACAGTGATGCTCCAGTGATGACTGCACAAGTCAACATCTACTTACATGTGTTGTGTGTGAAGTAGTACATTGAAAAAGAAGTCTCTTTGACCTTAACTTGTGCTTCAACAGCTGATTCAAAATTCAAAAAGATTAAACACAGTGTTAAAGTTGCTTTTGAAACACTAAGACATGGTTTCAGGCTGTGAAATTGCATCTGAATTTGTGTCAAGTTTTAGACATTTAGAGTTCACATGAGCAGCACAAGAAAAAAAAAATGTTCATAAAGATTTTCAATGTTATTTGAACGGTACAAACTTTTCCTTAGTTTTCAGAGCGTGAAAAGCATTTGATTGTGGGTGAAGTTTCAATCAGTTTGGCAAAAAATAATTAACCCAAATGCTACAAAGTCAGCTTTAATGACAGAACCCCAGAAAAGGTCAAAGGTCAGATGTAGAAAACAAATTTTGGAAAATGATTTTACTCCTAAATAAATGTAAACTATAAAGTCAATTATTTTTCCAACTGTGAATTCTCAGTTAGTCCTAAATTAATATTAATAATACACATGTATGTGTTTTGTACACATATTTAATAAATGTGGTCATTTCTATTATATTTATTTAGTACAATATGTCATTATAGACCTTTGACAGGGTAACCCACTATATAACATCTTAGACCGGAATGAAAACAAGGCTGTAAGGGATAGAAGTAAAGTCTGGATTCAGTGGATAAAAAAATAAAAACACGAAATTAATTTTGAAAGTTGTGAGTTGAGAAAATTAGAGTATACACATTTGTTGAATGATGTCAATTAGCTAAAGAACCTTTCTTGTAAAGCATGTGTATTATTTGATCTGTAAAGTTGTTTAAAATAGACATTTTAGTCATTTTAGCCAATTACAGAGAGCTTTTCAAAGAAAAGATTGAATATAACCCTATAAAAACATGTTGAAAGGACAGACTGGTGTTCAGATGATGTATTTATCATCTTTAATTAGTCATGAATGAACTACAGTCTGAGAGAAAAATGTGATGTTTCATCAAGACTGACAGACAGATGTCAGCATTATTCACACATGCATGTTGTCTTGTATTCACTCTCCATTTACAAGACGGAGGGAGCATTCAGGCTGAAAATGATGATTATTGATGTAAACAGGTTAATAATAATGCCATTACCAATAAAAAATCTTAATGTGTGGCAGTAGTTGTGGTGGCAACTAAAAACTGTTACGTGTGGTATTTAAAGTGCAGATGTGATTGGATGATGATGAGGGTCAGGTGGATGTGCTCAGTACTCAGGTGAGGGCGCATGCTGAATGAGTGGAGGTGGAACCTGGTGTATTTGTAACAGAAACCAGTTCTGAGAGCTTTAACCTCTTGCTCATTTTGTAAGTGTCTTATGACCTTATAGTCTATCTATATCAACAAATATGAATCTTTAATTATTTGATTTCACAATAAACTATCAAATTCACCATATTACTGTATTACCCTCGACAAAAGCAATGATATACAGAATTTATTTATCTGATTATTAATTGAGTGAATGTTCACACAACTGTAGATCTTCATCTCCCTCATTTGAGTGGCTGTTGATCATGTTTCACTCTTCACATCACACCTGTAGTCAAGCCCTGCAATCACAGCATTAACCATCAGAGCAAATACATTCAAGAGTTCTAGACAAACACCTGTTTATCTGTATATCATTTTATTTTATTTAAAATACTGTTATTACTTTTCTTTTTTGCTACAGTAAGTTAGAGATAAGGTAATGTGTCCAGTTCAGGTTTCTTAATTTTAAACAGAGTAACTAATTACATTTTTCAATGCTTTGGTCCAATATAAAATAGATGCCCTGAATTTGCCAGCAGAAGTCCGGAATGTAGTAATAATTCATGGTCTCTGTAATAATCACAGCTGGACACGGTTGGACAGAGTTCAGAAATGTTGAGTTGTTTGGTCTTCAGCCTCTTTGAATCGCCCAGCACACAGCTGTAGATGCTGAAATCCTGATCATTCACTGTCAGAATTATAGAGATGCTGCTGCTGAGATCTGAGACAGTGCTGTGATGGAGGAGATCAAACTCTTTCCTTTGTACCAGCAGAGAGTCACATTCAACACTGACATGCGGCATGATGACTGTTCAGGAACAACAAGCTGGAAACAAGAAAATACACTAGAAATATTACTGACAGACAGGAGCATCCAAATACAGGCAGAAATTCTCATGCAGTGAATCTGAATGAAGGGTTTAATAATGAATTTTAATAAAAAATATATATACTAGCAGATGACCAATGCTCACCGACTGACTAAAAATTTATTTTATTTTGTGTTGTAGTTTTGTTTGTGATTTTTCTATTTATTGTATTCATCTTTCTCAAATTAGTTTATTTTCTGTATAAGATATATTCATTATTTAGATTTTGTTAATATTGTGAAATCTTTGATTTAAATGATTTCTGTTGTTAGTTAATATTTTGAGCTGTAGTGTATTTAAGACTTGTGTATGATGTGATCTGGGACAACTTGTGTTCATCTCTCTCTCTCTCTCTGTTTGTTTGTGTGTGTGTTCTTTAGGAGCTTGCCTTCATTGCCCAGGGTCGATGGCTTCCTCTCTTTAGATGGTGGTGTTGCTTCATTGTGGGCTTTTAGCTGCACTGGGGTCTTTATTTTAGTGTTAAGTAGACCAAGAGCCCCTTTTGGAGAGTCTTCCTGTAATTTAGGCCACAGCTCCATGACATTTTGAATAAGCTTTTCTGAGTCTATGTGTTTGATACAGTACCTGTGTCTCGCTTTGTTTTGCCACTGGGCAGGAGATCTGTGCAAAGTTTGAGCTCTTTGGGTGAAAGTCCCAAGGTGGCATAGTAAGGCTTTTATTATTATTATTTTTAAAGTTAAGATTAAATTTGAAATTAATTTATTGAAACCTAGCCTGTCCACAATAAGAAATTAAAAGTACTTTTTGTCATCTGACTCATATTCTTCATATTTTGTTTAATGGTCGGTTTAACAGTAGTGACAGAAATGAACTTTTTACATATAGGGTGATATTTTCTCCTTCATTAGTCATTGAATGTGTGGACTCTCAAGGCATGTTTCTGTTAAGATTTTCCAAACTGAGTTACATACTTGACAGTGTCAGCTCAATGATTGTTAAAACTGTCATTGCAATATTTTCATAAATTTTACATTTATTCATGTAGTAGATGCTTTGAATGTGGTGCTGGAATGATTATTGATGATTTTAGCTGGATGGTGAAGTTGTGCTGTATTGCTGGAGAGGCTGAAGAGACGAGAAGCTGTCTTCACTAGACTGAGTTGTAGATGATGGTTTTTCATGCTGAAAATTTGAGATGTTACTGTGGGATCATCTGTCTTGATGTTAAAAGTAGCACATAACCTATAACACCTCTATCATAAAGCAGTTCAGTCCTAATATAAGTCTCAGAATACCAATGCTATTTAGCCTCTGTGATGTTTGTTTGCTTCCACATTATACAGTTCTCTGATGTGAACAAATCTATAAAATACCAGTCAGATGTTTTCATGTTTGTCTAGACACATATACAGTCCCTCACCAGGGCCGCAGAGACCTTTGAGGGCAGGTGCTCAAAGTATAAAAGGGGCACATGGAACAAGGCTTTAAATAGCGCTGGTTCAAAAATAGCAATACAGCAATATATTGTGATGCATTCCTTGCCGATTTATGTATTTATATGGAGGATTATGTATTGATATGGCAGCAAATGCTGTGATGCAGTTTTGAAAAAAAAAAAGATTAGAAGAGACAATTTTAAGTTTAAAAGTAAAAAATAAAAATTATTTCCACCTAATAATAACTCTGGGATTAGAAACTGAAATGTCTTAAATTGTCCCAACCTGATGGCTTTTTCTTCTCTGTTCTACAGAATAATTAAGAACAGCTGTTATAGTAAAACTATAGAAAACGCTTGTGCCTCTACATTTTCCCTCTTCCTCACCAGCCTCTGTCTCCTGGCTTGCTTTACTCTGCTCTTTCTGTCACTTGTGCTGTCTACATTTGCCTCTTTTTTCTTCCTCTATTCCATCTCCCTCATCTGATCTATTACTTTCCAGTCTTTGTCCATCAAGGAACAAGGCACAATCTACTATTTCAGCATCAATCTATTATTTTAACCATCACTACTACTCTTGCACCTAATCAATAAGTCCACCTTAAATATTGATACAAAACAATAAACAACTGAGTCATGCTATGAAAGCACTGTATAACTTATATAGGCTTTATGTTTTATTTATTTTTCCTTTTATTCAAAACAATTCCAAACATGATTAATATATCAGGAAATATCTCGATTCTCAAACGTGAGTAAACGCGTTTTGCACCTTTATAGATTGTTATTTGATCACTAAATGGAAAGGTAGTGTAATCTATTAACTACATATAAAACCCTGACTTTTACTTATATCATGCCATAAAATATTTTAATACGACTGAATTTGCATTTAATGTAAATTTAATAACAATATTGTAAGTTACTTATTTTAACACTTTCATTTTAAAGAGAGTAAAGAACATTTACATTATCAAATAACATTTTCATTCAGTCTAGCCAGAGTTCAGGGCACTCTCAAACTCCCCATTAAAATCACTGAAGCATTTTACATTACATTATCCACATCAGGATTTTCTTTAGTTTTTCTCTCTCTCTTCCGCATTTCATGATGACTCTTCTGCACGTCTCCGATTGGCCATTGATCTGCGCAACAGAACCGTTGATTGGTTATCATGAAGCGTTGTACTGAACGTCTCTGGCTCAGCGCCAGCCAGCAAACACAGATTTGAATTTAGCAGCTGTAGTTGATCTGAACGATCTAATCACAACAGTGTGATTATATCCAATATATAAAAATACATATGCTATTATGCTGTTTTTTCCGTTTGGAAGCCGCATTAAAATCAACTTGGCTCAGAAATATTTGAATGGGCATGACGCCTCTGCCCCTCGATGCCTGTGAAACGTTTCTCCCCAAACAGCACGCTAAGGTCGGTTCAACCGCAAGCTGCAGCAGAGCAGAAGCAGCGCGTATTTTTTCGGTGCCCATGTTACAGATGAGAGCGTCACACTCGCACGCAGAGCTGCGCGGCAGAGCGTTGCAGAAGCAGAGCAGCAGCAGTGCCGCGATCGTTTTGGCGCTGGTCTATTTTGCAGCGTCTGCGACGCTCAGTTAAAGTGAAAGTACACCTTGATGGACAAAATAAATATGATTTCCACAAAAAAGTGCTCTAACTGCACAAAAAAAGCACATCTAGGGTGTTTTAACAAGAACTAGAGTATGTTACGAAAAGGAAATTAATATAAAAAAATATGTATAGAAGATAAAGCTTACATGGCCAAAATGATCATGGCCAAAATACACATGTACTTAAACGAAAATTCCTCAAAATTTGCATTAATGATATCTACTGTGTTCTTAGAAATTAGATAAAAAAATGTATGATATTTAAAACCACATATTTTCTATTTTTATTATAATTTTATTTTTAATATATATATATATATATATTTTTTTTTTTTTAATTCTAAAGTACTTACAGTTCTATCCAAAAATAGACTTTTTTTGCCGAAATACAAAACAACTTTAAATAATTTATATTGCTACTTAGTTGAGATTTATTTATTATTAGTAGTATTCTTTTAATAACTAGGCCTATGTATTGGCAGAGAACGGATGTCGTGCTAACAATCATAAACAACAGCACGTGGTGTCACAGGCGGTGGTCTTCAGAGTGCACCTGAAAGAATAATGGACGACACTTCGTCTCATTATGAAGTTATATCAAGTTCTTTAATCCACACAATGTACTTTATAAAGACTTGCAGGAGAAGGAAAAAGCATGGGATGAAGTTGCGCGGCTCTATTGCAGATGGTAATTTATATAGTGTTTTTGACGCTTTCGCTGGCACACGAGCAACAACTCAATATTTGAATCAAAATTGATTCAATTGGAACCATTTATTTACAATTTCTAAATTACACATAAGAACAAATAACAAAAAGCAGGTGATACATGCATATATAATAAAACAAGTAAATGCTGATTTAAGATGAGCAGGAAGTCAAGGCTGTGAACCATCTCAATAACACAATAATTTAAAACCGTTTATTAAATTGGTTTTCAGGGTGTTTTTGTAAATTTGATTGCAAAACAAACCCAGTGACAAGATGATAATATGCACCATGTCTCCTCTCCTACGTCGGTTAATGGGATGAACCCAAAGTCTGGTCTTTTAGTCTCCTTAATAAAAATATAGCGCGATGGTCTTTCTTCTATCAACAACACGTACTGCACGGAAAACAAAGACAGCAAAACAAAGATCCAACAAAGTAACAATTAAATTATTAATTAAAAAGTCTTGCCTAGTCTTTTTATTTAAATGTATTTTAAATGGGGAATAAAGCAATGCGAACGTACCCATTATAGAGCACCTGACCAAAATCTGCTGTTCAGGCGCGCGCTGCCTCCGCTGCCTGTGTGAGCAAAATAGGCGCGCACCTGCTCTTCTCTCCTAGCTGCCAACGCGCGTTCTGCTCGTTGAAACTTGCGGTGTGAACCCGGCCTAACGTTACTCTACACTACAGGCTACACACCGCAATATAAACGACATATCTGCATGTTCTCACATCACGTCATACTTGTAAAATAATAATAAGTAAATAAATATCAAAATCACTTGCTGAGAATGAAACACCACTTACCAGCTTCCGCGGTGTTGAAAATATCCCCGACAATTAAAAATGCGCGTGCGGTGTGACGAATCGTCCCGGTAGGATGAGGAGGTCGTCGTCGTCAGGTCAAGGTCATCACGTTGGTCAGCTTATTGACGGCTAAATTATTATTCAAAATTTTACTAATATTTAGATTGGGCATGAGCAGGCATTCACAAAAGGAAACGTTATGACAAAAAAAAAAAAAAATTAGAGGAAATTTTGCTTTGACAAAGGGCACTTTGGGCACCAAAGGGCAAGGGCAGGTGCTCAGCACCCAACGCCACCCCTTCTGCATGTGCCTGGTCCCTCACACAATATCTTCATATTGTTTCATCTTTATAATTATCAGCTAAATGTTCAGATTGTAATGAGTTTTTCTCTTTGTGTTTTAGTCTGATTTCAAACATTTTCTCTGCACAAACTGAAGGTGAGTCAATTTGATTAATATATTTTCATCAATTAAGATTGATTGTACAGTAACTGTTATAAACCAACTGAGAGTTGAGAAATTACTCACATTATGTTGACTATAAATGCACACTTTTAATAAGTTGAATTATTCATTTACAATTTGAGGTAGTTACAAGAAACATCAGTTTATCAAAACAGCAGTTTCCAAATTCTCATATATTGTGTATTGACAGATCTTTATAAATGAATATAACCGTATAGAGAGCAATACTTCAGTCTCATCTGATTAAGCATGTGTGTTTAGAGTCAAGTAACTGTGTTCATAGTAAAACAGCACATTATTTTATTGTCAATGGCTGCCACATTGTACAGAAGCACCAAAAGTCAAAGTCAAAGTCACCTTTATTTATAGTGCTTTAAACAAAATACATTGCTTCAAAGCAACTGAACAACATTCATTAGGAAAACAGTGTGTCAATAATGCAAAATGATAGTTAAAGGCAGTTCATCATTGAATTCAGTGATGTCATCTCTGTCAGTTTAAATAGTGTCTGTATTATTTGCAATCAAGTCAATGATATCGCTGTAGATGAAGTGACCCAACTAAGCAAGCCAGAGGATGACAGCGGCAAGGAACCAAACCCATCGGGTGACAGAATGGAGAAAAACCTTGGGAGAAACCAGGCTCAGTTGGGGCCAGTTCTCCTCTGACCAGACGAAACCAGTAGTTCAATTCCAGGCTGCAGAGCAGATTGTGCAGAAGAATCATCTGTTTCCTGTGGTCTTGTCCTGGTGCTCCTCTGAGACAAGGTCTTTACAGGGGATCTGTATCTGGGGCTCTAGTTGTCCTGGTCTCCCGCCGTCTTCAGGTCAGTAGAGGTCCTTTCTAGGTGCTGGATCCACCATCTGGTCTGGATACATTACTCGGATCCGGGTGACTGCAGTGACCCTCTGATCTGGACACAGACTGGATCTGGTGGCTACAGTGACCCGAACAAGAGAATAACAGACTAACATTAGCGGGATGCTATTCTTCTAATGATGTAGCAAGTACATCGGGTGTTATGGGAAGTGTTCCCGTTCCGTTTACCTAATTAATGCAGCCTAAAAATCCTTTTAACTGGATTTGGATATTAAAAAGCATATTAGTATGTTATGTGTGCGGGTTAAGAGATGGGTCTTTAATCTAGATTTAAACTGCAAGAGTGTGTCTGCCTCCCAACAATGTTAGGTAGGTTATTCCAGAAGCCACAGTGACCATCAAACCTGCTCAGCATGTGTTCAGAGGAGAGACAGTCACCTCGATGTGACATAAATGATGAAGGAGTCACTCGCTAGCAGTAATGGCTGGTATAAAGACTGGTTCAGACAATGCTTTCAGTGAACTACAGGAACAACATTCAGTTCTGTTACTGAGCCTGAAGCAGGTAAATACTCCTGTAAAGGATCAGAGAGAGGAGGATCACCAACATCACACCGCAGTGAAGAAGTTACACTGACAGTGTCAGTGAGTTTGATCATCTCTTCACATACACACAAGTTTAATATGGTATTAATGAGAGATTTCTCACCTTTAGTTCCCAGAGCAGTTTTAAGTGTTTCTCCACAGACGGGTTGACTGAGGGAGATCCAGTGACTCTGATCTGTCAGGGTTAAAGGCTCATCTACAGGCTGGACATTCAGCTGGTTCACCAGAACTGTATTATCAGGTAAGATCTAATGTGCTTCATGTAGCAACATCTGAATAAACTGGTTTCATAAAAAAATAATAGAGATTAAAATATTTAATCAATCTGAATACTCTGATTATACCAACAAAGTTCATTTATAAGACTCATGTAAAAATATCTGCTCATTTCTTGAGGGTAACTGCACTTTTCAATTTATACAGACTACAGCAGAGGAGCTGAGAGAAACTACACTGTCAGTTTTGCTGCCTAAAACACACACAGGGAGTTTATGTCTGCAGAGCAAAGAGAGGAGAACCAGTCGATTCACACACGTCTCAGCAACACACGTTAATATGGTCACGTGAGGTTCAAACTGAATCACAGAATGAGTGACACTCTGGACATTTTCCTTAATATTTTTAGAGCTTAGAATTGTCTTGAAATGTTGTCCTGTCATCAATATATACAGCTAGCTTTGAATGGTTGTGAATGGAGAAGATGCTTCTTCTGTCGAGGTGTAGATACTGTATCTACTAGCATATATAACCAAAAAAATAAACATATAAGCATATAAAACCAATCTAATAAACCAAACTAACCAGAAAAACCTTGATTCATGGTTAACAGCAAACATGCAAAACCGTTTAATGTCAGGAAATACTACAACTACAACTACTGCTGCACAAAACTGTTACTTACCTAAGTGAAATCTAAATAATCAAATATAGGTGTAATAAATGTGTCATCTGACCTATAAAAGTAGTTTTCATAATAAATTTTTTAAATATTTGTGTCGATTGACCACACATTGATTCTAGACACTTTACTAACAACACACAGGACTCTCAGTGTGCACTATCAACATATTTATAGAATGAACTTTATCAATCATTTTACAGTTTGATTAATATCTGTCTACTAATAATATCTTAGTAGATTATATATAACAAACTCAGTTAACGATATCTAGGTTAGGCATATAACCATAGTTCCTCATAGGGAACAAGGCACTGTCAGCTTATGAAGATCTAGTAGTGTGATGTTGTTCGTGAACGAATCGTTCTTTTTGAACTAATCTTAGGTGACGAATCGTTCTGCTAACGCAATCCACTGACTCATATTTCTTGTTCACTGAAGTTCCTCCCTCCCACAGCATGCTGGCATCTATTAAGCGTGCTGCATAGCTTACGGTGAACTGGTTAACAACCATTTCATCCTGTCACAAAGAATTACTAGTATGGATGTGACAGAGCATGTGATTTGTTGAATGTAGTGAGACATATGCCCTTCAACAAACGAGTTTCAAATGGTCTGAACTAGATCTAGAGATCTTCTCGTCAGTGAGAATTAAATGACTGAACTGGTACACATGTCATTTGTGAATGAGAAATCATTGAGCGGGCACACATGTCATTAGTGAATGAGTTGAAAGATTTAGTACATCTCGTGCGTGAATGAAATGACTGAACTGGCACATGTGGTTCGTGAATGGTTGAATGAACGATACAACGCTTTGTGGGAATGAAATGAATAGAGTAAACCTGGTTAGTTTGCCTTTTAGCAGTCAATCTCGCAAAATGCAAAGCGCAGTTGGATACTGTGCACATATCTTGTTTGATATTTAGCATTAGAACTTCCGCTTTAATACTTCGTTTAGAATGTGAATATATAATATACAACCTATCTGACCAAACAATTAAAATGCTAATTAGGCAAGAAAACCCGTGCTTTGTTCATCAAAGTTATTTAGTTCATCAAAGTTATTTAGACTTTATATATTGAATCTGGATTAATGACACATTTTAATAAAAGCCAGATCAGTTCTTGTAAAAAAGTGAATAAGTTACGTTGACTAAAGACATAACACATCTTTTTTGCCACCTGCTGGCATATTTTTGTCAATACAAAGAAATCAATGAATGATTCTGAATGAATATTTTGGTGAACGAACTGAAAATGAACGAATCTCTTGAAAGAATCATAATTTCCACCACTAGCGTTTGAAGCGTCTAGTCTAGGGAACTATGTATAATTATTTTTTATTTATTTAATGTTTATTTGACAGGGACAAGACATAGAACATTGCTTTATAAAATAAAATGTAGATGCCTGTAAAGTAAGGCTTGTAAAAATTAAAACAGAAATTACAGAGTAATTAATTAAAAAATTATAACTATTAAAATATATACAATAAATACATCCCATATTTAAAATAAGATATGAGCTTAAATAGATGTAGAAATCTCTATAAAACAGAGTCTGGACACATTTAACAATAGAAAAACACAAAAGTATGCATATGTCTTGCATCGCTAACATTTACAACTTTATGTTTATATCATTGTGTTGTATCCTAGTACAGTCAATGTTCACAGAGTTGTTTCATTGCAGCCATTGCTTTAAATGTGTATTAAAACCCTGAGTTCTGTCAGTGTTCTTTTGTTTCTAAACTAGTTGACAGAATATTTCTGGTTCAAGGTTCTTCACACACTTAAAAACGGGTGTAATTGTTGTTTGATTGGTCTGACCCCAAACAGTAATGCAATACGTATAGATGAGAAAATATGATAGAATGCATAAACTGCTGTGCTGTCTAATGGGTATATATTTTTCTTATTAATCAGAAGCAGTTCAAATTTGTCTTGATAGTCTCTTTACATTGACTATCAAACTTGATAAGAATCTAAAGTAATCTAAATGCGGATCTGGCCAAAGTGGAAGGAGATTCGCCCGTCTCCATTCCCTCTGCCAGATCCACTTGAGAACTCTGAGTGCAGCGCGCGTTTTGCCTCAGCAGAAGCGGGCCAGCACCGTTGGGAACTCATGCATGGCTCCCTCTTCAAAGAGAGCCCTCCAGGATCGAAGCACGCGTGACAATCTCTCGCAATGTGGGAAGTCCCTCAAGCAGACTCAGCGTGCTTTGATTTATTATATTTTGAGGGCAGGAGGAAAACACAACCTGAAGCATGCGATCCGGGTTCACCCTTTAAATGCTTGGTTCTCGCTTGTCTTAGATATACTTTGGAGCTCTACTGGATAGACAACAGTAAATTAGACTCACAAGACAAACTGAGGACATTCACACACAGAGCTGCTTGGAGAGCTGGCGCCACTGTGCACATACTTTATAGCTTCATGTTGTTACGTCACCCCTGCCCGTGATGTCATGCTCTTCCATTGGACTTATTACACATGATATTAAGAGTTGCTCACGCTAGACGCGTTCCCGATATATATATATATATATATATATATATATATATATATATATGATTGAAATATATTGATTTCTGTGATATGTCTTCTCAGGTGTTTCTCTTTTCAGTCCCAGCAGACTCAGCACTTCACATCTGTTCTCTCTCTCCTGAGCTGTGAGGACAAGAGTAACTCTACTGGATGGACAGTGAGAAGATACAAAGACAGATGTGGGCTGACAGAAACTGCTATTTGTTAATAACTGGAATCTTTTCTGGGAGCGTCCTAGACTGTTTTGGCTGATGGATTACACCCCAGCAGAGTCGGGAGCGGAGCTGCTCTCTGACAACATCTCCAGGACACTTGGCTCCATGTGACTAGTAAGACAATTCTCAAATAACCATTATGATGAGTTTTGTTCTAACTCAGCAAATGCTAAAAGGTACTTGCTGTAAAACCTATTAAGACTGTGTCTGTTCCCGGATAGTGAGGGTCAAAATATAAATATAATGTAGGATCTAGAAAAATCTTATAAGTAATTAAACCAGAAAAGATGTAAAGTAAATGAACAAAAACAATTTTTAAAATTTGGGCTCATAAATATTAGATCACTCGCACCAAAAGCAGTTATTGTAAATGAAATGATCACAGATAATAGTTTTGATTTACTCTGCTTGACTGAAACCTGAGCTAAAACCAAATGATTATTTTGGTCTAAATGAGTCCTACTCCACCAAACTACTTTATAAGCATGAGCCCGTCAGACTGAGTCGTGTAGCGAGGTGTTACAACAATATATAGTGATATTCTCAATGTTACCCAGAAAACAGGATACAGGTTTAACTCTTTTGAAATACTTCTGCTAAATGTTACTCTGTCAGACATGCAAAAGAAATCTAATGTATCTCTTGCTCTGGCTACTGTGTTATGGGGGCCGTATACAGAATTCCTGAAAGAATTAGCAGATTTCCTCTCAGACCTTCTAGTTACAGTTGATGAGCTAATCATGGGAGATTTTAATATTCACATTGATAATGCAAATGATACATTAGGACTTCGGTTACTGACCCTAATAAACTCCTTTGGAGTCAAGCAAAATGTCCGGCCCCTCATCGTTTAATCATACACTCGATTTAATTATATGGCATGGAATCAATCTTACTGCTATAGATATTGTACCTCAAAGTGATGTTACAGACCATTTCCTTGTATCGTGCATGCCTCGTATAACTATTAACTATATGTCTCAGCGTTACCGTCTGGGCAGAACTATTGTTCCAGCCACCAAAGAAAGATTGCAAATAACCTGCCTGATCTATCTCAACTGCTAATTGTACCAAAAATACAGTATTGTTCAAAATAATAGCAGTACAATGTGACTAACCAGAATAATCAAGGTTTTTATATTTTTAGCTACGTGGCAAACAAGTTACCAGTAGGTTCAGTAGATTCTCAGAAAACAAATGAGACCAGCATTCATGATATGCAGCTCTTAAGGCTGTGCAATTGGGCAATTAGTTGAAAGGGTGTGTTCAAAAAATAGCAGTGTCTACCTTTGACTGTACAAACTCAAAACTATTTTGTACAAACATTTTTTTTTCCTGGATTTAGCAATCCTGTGAATCACTAAACTAATATTTAGTTGATGACCACAGTTTTTTTAAAACTGCTTGACATCTGTGTGGATGGGTCAACCAACTTGTGCACCTCTCAGCTGTTATTCCACTCAGATTCTTTAACAACATTCCACAATTCATTACATTTCTTGGTTTTGCTTCAGAAACAGCATTTTTGATATCACCCCACAAAGTTCTCAATTGGATTAAGGTCTGGAGGTGGGCTGGCCACTCCATAACATTAATTTTGTTGGTTTTGGAACCAAGACTTGCCCGTTTACTAGTTTGTTTTGGGTCATTGTCTTGTTGAAACAACCATTTCAAGGGCATGTCCTCTTCAGCATAGGGCAACATGACCTCTTCAAGTATTTTAACATATCAAACGATCCATGATCCCTGGTATGCGATAATAGGCCCAACACCATGTAGGAGAAACATACCCATATCTGATGCTTGCACCTCCATGCTTCACGTTTCACTGTGTACTGTGGCTTGAATCTCAGTTTTTTGGGGGTTCACAAACTGCCTGTGGCCTTGGACCCAAAAAGAACAATTTTACTCTCATCAGTCCACAAAATGTTCCTCCATTTCTCTTTAGGCCAGTTGATGTGTTCTTTGGCAAATTGTAACCTCTTCTGCACATGCCTTTTTTTTTAACAGAGGGACTTTCGAGGATTCTTGAAAATAGATTAGCTTCACACAGCGTCTTCTAACTGTCGGTACTTACAGGTAACTCAGACTGTCTTTGATCATCCTGGGTATTTGGCTGAGCCTTTGCCATTCCTGGTTATTCTTCTATCCATTTTGATGGTTGTCTTCGTTTTCTTCCATCTCTCGGTTTTGTTCCATTTAAGGCATTGGAATCATTTTAGCGAACAGCCTATCATTTTTTGCACCTCTTTATAGGTTTTCCCCTCTCTAATCAACTTTTAATCAAAGTCGCTGTTCTTCTGAACAATGCTTGAGCGACCCATTTTCCTCAGCTTTCAAATCATGTTCAACAAGTGTTGGCTTCATCCTTAAATAGGCCACCTGATTCCACCTGTTTCTTCACAAAATTATTACCTCTGTTAGATCCACACTTGCTTATTTTTTAACACACCCCTTTCAACTAATTCAACTATTGCTCAATACAGCTTAGGCGTATATCATGAATCTGGGTCTCATTTGTTTTCTGAGAATCTACAACCTACTGGTAACTTGTTTCCATTAGCAATAAAAATATCTAAAACCTGATTATTCTGGTTAGTCACATTGTACTGCTATTTTTAAAATTACTGTACACCGAATTAGGAAATTACTGACAACATGGCTATTTTCTCTAATACTTAGAAGCTTTCTAATCAATTGAAAAAAAAGAAAAACGATTGACCATGGTATAACATAATCTCACTTCCTCAAGAATTAACCGTTCTTGACTAAAATGGAAAAAACTAACTTAGAGTTTTAGAATTGCATGGAAAAACAGTATGTCCAGCTATAGACAGGTTCTAAAACTGCTAGGGCAGAGCATACACAAACTCATTGAAAATAACCAAAACAATCCTAGGTTTTATTTAGCACAGTGGCTAAGTTAACAAATTACCAGATGCCACCCTGATTCAAATATTCCACCAACGCTAAATAGTAATGACTTTATGAATTTCTTCACTGATAAAATAGATAACATTAGAAATACAATGCAATGTAGATTCTACAGCGCCTAACACTTCAGTTTCATCCATCGCACCCAAAGATAAACTGAGCTTTTACAACCATAGGACAGGGAAGAGCTAAATAAACTTATCATGTATCAAACCAACAACATGTTTGATCCTGTACCCACTAAATTACTGAAAGAGCTGCTTACCTGTAGCAGAAGAAACACTTCTCAATATCATAAACTCATTAGTTAACTTTGACATCCCAAAACCATTCAAGCTGGCGGTTATCAAGCCTCTTATTAAGAAACCAAACTAGATCCTAGTGTACTGGCAAATTATAGGCCTATTTCAAATCTTCCATTTATGTCTAAAATTTTAGAAAAGTTGTGTCTGCTCAATTGAGCACCTTCCTGCAAAAAATGATCTGTATGAAGAATTTCAGTCAGGTTTAGGCCCCACCATAGCACAGAAACTGCACTTGTTAAGAGTACAAAATGACCTGCTCCTATGCAGACCAGGCTGCATCTCATTTCTAGTCTTACTTGATCTTAGTCTGGTTCGACACCATAGATCAGACATACTCACAGATCGATTACAAAACTATACAGGTATTCAAGGGCAGGCTCTAAGATGGTTCAGATCCTACCTGTCCATCGCTACCATTTTGTTTACTTAAATGGGAGTCATCTCATTTATCATCAGTAAAATATGGAGTGCCACAAGGATCCGTCCTAGGTCCCTCTATTTTCAATATATATGTTGCCTTGGTAATATTATTAGAAAATACGGAATTACTTCAATGTTATGCTGATGATACTCAGCTATATATCTCAACGAGACTAGATGAAACTTCCCAATTATCTAGCTAACAGAGTGTGTTAAAATGTAAAGATTGGATGACACACAATTTTCTCCAATTAAATTCGATAAGACAGAGATATTATATTGGACCAAAAAACACTACACAGAATCTTGTAGA
The DNA here is from genome assembly GCA_024542945.1 of allo-octoploid hybrid of Carassius auratus x Cyprinus carpio. Lineage (NCBI taxonomy): Eukaryota > Metazoa > Chordata > Actinopteri > Cypriniformes > allo-octoploid hybrid of Carassius auratus x Cyprinus carpio. Next base: position 25,079,568 of record CM045073.1, on the reverse strand, counting down.
TTACAATCTGCAACTAGCGGATGTACTGTTACTTCCTCTACAGTCAGAAATCTGGGTGTTATATTAGACAGCAATTTGTCTTTTGAAAATCATATTTCCAATTTGCAAAAACTGCATTCTTCCATCTTAGAAACATTGCCATGCTCTAAACATGTTATCTGTTTCTGATGCAGAAAAAGCTAGTAGCATTCATGACCTCTAGACTGGACTATTGTAATGCACTTCTAGGTGGTTGTCCTGCTTCTTCAATAAACAAGCTACAGGTCGTCCAAAATGCAGCAGCTAGAGTCCTTACCAGGTCAAGAAAATATAGATCATATTACCCCAATTTTACAGTCTCTGCACTGGCTACCTATTAAGTTCAGATCAGTTACAAATTATCATTACTTGCCTATAAGGCCCTAAATGGTTTAGCTCCAGGCATCCTAATTAGCCTTCTACCAGCTATACAATCCATCACACCCTAAGGTCACAAAACGCTGGACTTTTGGTCGTTCCTAGGATAGCAAAGTCCACTAAAGGAGGTAGAGCTTTCACATTTGGCTCCCAAACCTGGAATAGCCTTCCTGAAATGTTCGGGGTTCAGACACACCTCTGTTTAAATCTAGATTAAAACACATCTCTTCACCAAGCATTCAATAATGTATCTTTTATTGTGAGTGTAGTGCATCTGTTCAAAGGTGCATTTTATTCATTAGTTTGTTAAACTAATTTTACTTTGTTGGATCAGCAGCTATGCTAATGATGTCTGTATTTTGTTTCTATCGCTTTATAGGATTTACATCCTTGGTAACTAGATTTAAACAAGCTCAGTCTGGATCCAGAAGAGATGATGCTGACCTCAGAGACCCTAGATGATGCTAACCTTGAATCAACAAACAGAACTCAATTATTGCTAAATGTGTGACTGAATCAATAACAACTAATAATATTGATAGTTCATCGCCTAGCTGACTACGCCTGTATTTTTTTTTTTTTCTAAAATCTGTCAAATGTGACAAACTACTTTACTACTAAATATTGTAGAAACATAATTTAATGTAAAGTTGCTTTGTAACATTTATTTTGTAAAAGCTATACAAATAAACTTGAATTGAATTGAATTGACAGATTGTTCATCATCATTACGCTTGAGGATCACAAACAGGATCTACTTGTACAATCAGAAACACCAGCACAGAGGGCATTGGAGTGTACTGGTGTGAGTCTGAATCTGAGAGAAACATCATCCTGTTAATATCACTGTACACTGTGAGTCTGTGTTTCTGTGTTTATTAATTTCACAAAGCCCTCATTTTATGCTTTGGATATAAATACTGTAGATGGATTGTGATCTCAATTCAATCACCTAACAGAAAATCTTATTACTAAATGGCAGTTGATTTTATTGCTGTCTTGTATTTTATGATTGTCATTCTATAAAGATGGGTCACCATTCAGAGTCAAACTACAGAGATGATCATCTCTACTGTCTCAAAGTCAGGCGAGGGTTTCTACCCCTGCAAACGCCTGAGAGAGGAGAGTCACCCGAGAGCTGGATCTCAGTCATGGCTGAGAGTCAATCAAACTGTGAGCTGGTTTTACTTCTTCTTATGTTCTCGTTCCAGATATGGTGCTTGATAAATTGCTTGTGTTCTTCTTCTAGTGTCTCATTCAGGATCTCAGATTCTCCTCCACACACTCACTTGTACTGGCAGTTTGTAAGTCGTGACAGTCGTGCTGATCTTCAAATGCTGCAGGATTAGAGTGTGCATCTGTCTGATTTATTACCTTATATTTAGTTACAGTAAACACAAAAATTTATCATCATTAGGTTATTTTGAGAGAAGTCAAAATACTGATATGCTATTTATGCTTCTTCTTATTCTTGTTAGACTAAATTTCTGAAGACTACTCATAGAGTTTTCATGCTAGAACTACAAAACTCAGCTCAGATCCTGCAGGCTGATCTGACCCAAGTTGTTTATCTTTTCAGACTGATCTGAATGAAGCAAAAATAAAGATTAAACATCATAAAATCCCATAAATGAGCCAAGGCTATTTAAACTCCAAGGGTCAAAATTCAAACTTAAACTAGATATGTTTAAATAGATAAAAGACAACAATTAAATGGAATTGTAGACAACCACAGTTGGTGGTTGGGACATGATGATCTTAAATGGCTCAAAATGGCTTCCAAATAACTGTCCAATGTAGTGACCATTGTGAAAATTGTCGTAATACATTGTAAAAAATTGCCTCAATCCTGCTTATCTTTTACTCTACAATACACTTCTTTCCTCACTGACAAAATAAATATTTTTTGTTTTGTCTTTTCTTGTAAAATTGTATAATTAAAAAAATCATTGTAGGTGTTTTCTGGTAAAAAAGTATAATTAAAAGATGAAAAAATGTCAAGGCACTTCAGTGTCTATAACCTTTAATATTTTTAAGCATTATCAAATCTAGTTGATAAAAGTAAAGCCCAAAGGGTCTTCTTTCCAAAGACACCAAAATTATGTTTGTAACATACTGAAGTATGAAACTGTTACAATTATAAATTTAGTAGAGCACTTTCAGCTGTGAGTCCCATAATGAGGGGTGCTGGCACCTCAACAGGTTAAGTGAAAGTGACGTGACATTCAGCCAAGTATGGTGACCCATACTCAGAATTTGTGCTCTGCATTTAACCCATCCAAAGTGCACACACACAGAGCAGTGAACACACACCCAGAGCAGTGGGCAGCCATTTATGCTGCGACCCTGGGGAGCAGTTGGGGGTTCGATGCTCTTGCTCAAGGGCACCCAAGTCGTGGTATTGAAGGTGGACAGAGAACTGTACATGCACTCCCCCACCCACAATTCCTGCCGACCGGGACTCAGAACTCACAACCTTCGTACTGAGTCCGACCGTAGGCCACGACTTCCCTATAAAGTGACTTTGAAGCGTCTGAATGGTTGTTGGTGCCAAACGGCTGGTCTGAGTATTTCAAAACTGCTGATCTACTGGGATTTTCACCACAACCATCTCTAGGGTTTACAGAGAATGGTCCAAAAAGAGAAAATATCCAGTGTGTGTCAGTTTTATGGCCGAAAAATACAGTCTTGTTGTACAGCCTTGTTGATGTCAGAGGAGAACGGCAGACTGGTTAGAGATGATAGAAAGGCAACAGTAATTCAAACAACCACTTATTACAACAATGGTATGAAGAATACCATTTCTGAACACACAACATCGAACCCTGAAGCAGATGGGCTACAGCAGCAGAAGACCACTCGGTGCTGCTCCTGTCAGCTAAGAACAGGAAACAGAGGCTACAATTCACACGCTCACTAAAATTAACAAAAGAAGATTGGAAAAAAGTTGCCTTGTCTGATGATTTCTGCTGCAACATTCAGATAGTAGGGTCAGAATTTGGCATAAAGAACAAGAAAAGAGTGTCTCCATCCTGCCCTGTATCAATGGTTCAGGCTGGTGGTGGTGAGGAATGGTTTGGGAGATATTCTCTTGGCACACTCTGGGCCCCTAGTAGCCAACTGAGCATCGCTTAAAAGCCACAGCCTACCTGAGTATAATTGCTGACCATGTCCATCCCTTTATGACTAGTGTTCCCATCCTCTGATAGCTACTTCCAGCTGGATAATGCACTATGTCACAAAGCTCAAATCATCTCAGTATGGTTTCTTGAACATGACAATGAGTTCACTTTACTCAAATGGCCTACAGTCACTAGAACTCAATCCAACAGAGCAGCTTTAGGGATGTGGTGGAACGGGATTCGATCATGGATGTCCAGTCGACAAATCTGCAGCAACTGTGTGATGCTATCATGTCAATATGGACCAAAATCACTGAGGAATGTTTTCAAAGCCTTAATATAAAAAATAAGAGAGAAGGAAATGCATCTAGCACATGAACTGGCTCTTAAGGAGTTGGAATTTAAAGCTGCTGCTTTAACTCAAAGAGGTGATACCCTCCGTTTGATGTTGGTAGACCCTATTAAGTTAGTACCTCCTTGATGAGTAGACTGAAGTTGGGCTCAGGTGGTTGTGCTGTGGGATGCTTCCATACATTTATTTATTTTTGGAGACTTGCCACAATTTTAAAACTGTTCTTTTCAAAAAGGCTTCATTGAGTAACTGCTACGTTACTGCACATTAAATAATAACAATTCCTTACATTTATATGTTTAAATATCAAAGTGAGGCACAGGTGTTTTTTATATCTTGTATTTCTGAAGAAAGACTTGCATGTTATATGCCCTGATAGCAGCATATGAGTCATAGCCAGCTCTGGTTGTTTACAGCTGTTACTGAAGTGAAACCTCTATTTCTCGCTTTTATGTCTATGCTTTAAAACATCTCCTGCTGGCACAAGAATGAATTTGCATTTTCGATTAAGTCCCGCTGATCCACGCGAAACATTTTGTTTGTTATCAAAAAATATCTTCTCTAGAGGGACTTGGCTGTTGTAGTGATTCTATTTGGAAGTTAAGTTGAGGTCCACAAAAGCGGCTATGCGAGTAACGTTGTTTATGTTGTTGCCGCTGAAACCGTCTATATCTCTCGTTCAAAAGAGACGTGATTGTCAAAATACTAAGTTATAATGAGTGAGGGAATGACAGGGAGTATTGGAGCGTGTTCCAATGAACAACAACACCCATGAGCCTTACGCTCTTTCCCTACGCCAACGTTTCCCAAGTACGTCTTATGTTATTATTTTGATTGAGTGACCCCTGGTGGCCTAAAATTCCATACTACACGCTTTAATTAATCTATACCATGAAGAGAATAAGGCAGATCTGAAGGCAAAAAGGGGTCAAACCCAGTACAAAGTAAGGTGTGACTAATAAAGTGGACAGTGAATGTACATTGCTTTGTTTATCTTTGGAATAGCCAATAAATTAAATGAGGTACTCTTTGATTTTATATTGAATTTAAAATAGGCATGGATGTTTATCAATATACGCCTATTTTTATTTTTTTATTTTATTTTATGAATTGCCTCTCTGAGGCCTGATACACACTGATAGAAATAAACTGTTTGTTCATCTAATTTTTTGGAGATTTTGTTGATAATAATTAGACATTATTGCTGAGTGTATTTTTGTTCTGGTATCTTGGCTGGTTTAGAACCTGCAATGGGACAGCTGACTAATATTCTTCAAATTTAAGATTAGATTGAAAATCAGTCAAGAGATAGACGCTTAGAGAAGCAGGATATTGTCTAGATAGCCAAGGATTTTAGGGCCATAAAATCCGAAACAGTTCTAATGATTATCCTAAAGTAAACATAAGAAAAGTTTTTAGACCATAAAACCTACCAGTTTTAAGTACAGTCAGCGCAACATAGAGGTATTACGTGGAAGATGATGGAAGGATGTCACCAGATAGCCCTGTGAGGTACCATGAGCTCAACAGGTCCTCTGGCTATGTTGGATGACCAATTGACGACATCACCAGACAGACCCTGTGAGAACCGCTTGCTCAACAGGTCCTCTGGCATCGCAGGGACGCCTGCATTTCACCCGAAAAGGCTGAATCATCGTCAAATGCCAAAACTATTTGATCAGTGAGGTAACAGACTTCTGGTATTGCTTCGGTTGAGCTAGAGGCCTTTGTTTACTGGCCACAACAATCACTAGCCTCGAATCAGGCCTGCACACGAGGGTCGGTTTTAAGAGGATTTGTGTGTGTGTGTGTGTGTGTGTGTGTGTGTGTTTGAGTGAGTGTGGACCCACAAATTAGTTAATTTGACAGCTCTATGGTATTTCACTGTGATTTTCTAATCTGATCTGATTTATACGGTTCAAATTAAAGTTTGTTAAAGTTTGTACCCAGAAGAAAACAATTAGTAAGTATATGTTGAAATGTGATTATCAGCTAGCGCTATAGAACATTATTCACTTGATGTGGAAAGGTAAATTTTAGTTTGTGAGAATTTAAATTGAAAGACAGGGAAAAGGAAAAGTAGAGCATTATAGTTAAAAGCAAACTGTAGAAATGAAAGAGAATAGTTTTATTCAAAAGCAGAAAAGACTTGACACAGGTTGCATTAATCCATTTATTGAGTAAATTTTGTTGTATTTCTTTCCTTTTTTGTTTTTTAATTTATTTGTTAAAACCTACAGCATTCATATTTTGCCTACTTTAATTTCAATACATTTCTGAAGTCACTCACTCAATTGTGTAGTGCAGCGGTTCCCAAACTTTTTTCCCTGCGCCCTTCTATGTCCCAACCGGTTGAGGCACCCTAATCCCACTTAAAAAAAAAAAACACAACAAAAGCTTTCTTTATCGCCATATAGAGTAATGTTTAATCATGTGCAAATAACCAGAACACGATGAAAATAAAAACATCAACAAAGTTTCATTATAAATCAACAAAGCTACGCACAAGCTTCCACTTTTAAAGGCGAGTGAAAGACACATGCTCAGTAACAGAAAGCACGGTTAATTTGCGTAAAATAAACATTGTAGCAATAGGCTAGGCCTATTAAAGAGCCAGTAAGATGAAAATTCTAAGCTTCCTATCACTGTTTATAAAGTCCTGTACATTAGGTTTAAATCCATCCAAGGTTAAAAACATTGTCATTTTGTCAAAAAATCATTTTAAAATTACCTCAATTCTCAGAGATCCCCAAGCGGTTCACCAAAGCTGTTCAAAAGATTCAGTTTCCTTAAACCCCACCTTTCGGTAGCATACTGTGTTCTGATTGGTCAACTAAAATAGTCAGGTTTGATTGGTTTGTTCCGCTACACCTCCACGGGTAAACTATCGCTTAGCATCTGTTTGGGGTGAATTATGTCTTATTCCTCTCATCGTGAAGCAAAACAGTAAAATAAAAAACTTGAACAGTCTGCTGCTTTTTATTTTGTGTGGGTGTATTCAAACCTGCGCTTCAGTTTGAATCTGAATACGCGTTCAGCCTGGCGTGTCACATTGGATATAACGAAGGGAGACATGAAAAACAGACATCGCGTTGTTTTCATATGGATTACTTTATCACAGAATATCTGTTTTTGGCAGCACTTGTTTAGTTTCAAAGTAGACATGTCAAGCTTTCTATAGATATCTCTCTCATGTCTCTTTTGTTGAGTATTCCGGAGTTACACTTCATTTTAATGCGCGTGTTTGTACATGACGTTCAAGCATGAAGAAAGGTACTGCAGACAGCACACATACTGATAAGCGCTTCGGGAGAAAACAGACACATAACTTCATAATCATCTGCCGTGTTTATGGCCAAGCCTGTGAAAATCCTGCCTTGTACTCACCGAGATTAGAAAAGCAGTCATCAGTGAAATGTTGTGAACACAACAAGGATTTGTTGTACTGGTCTTGTATGGTGGTAAAAGTTAATTTTAGCCATTGGTTCTTCTGATCTTCATTCTTTGGCAGTGAAAATAAAACAAACTTGTCTTTACAAATTAAAACACGCTGTCTCCCTCGACATGATGCTATCACACCAACCAGAGCGTCTGTGTGTGGGGTGGGGCAGCTCAAAGTTCAGTTTCTCCCAACACGGTAGGCTGAGATTATTATTCAAAGTGTTCCTAGTGCGCATTCACTAGAGATGGGCAAAGATTTGAAATCTATAACGACTGTTTCAGCGATTCAGAGTGACTCCTTACTTTGAAGCCAATAACTTTATAAATCGTGTACTTTTTGGTTTAATTACTTTGCACATTGTTTACACTGATGGACAGCTACATCATACACTGTAATACAGGTAATTTTTGATTTCCCATCTGTGTGGCTCTTTAAATGACCATGGAGCTAGCAGCATCATCATCTGAATCCTGTTAAAAAGTCCTAGTGCTACAATGAAATTAATTGACCAAGTTTTAAGTAGAAAACCAGCAAATAACAAATAAAATTAGCATCAATATGTACTTTTGTTCACATAAACATTAAAATAATAACATTAAAAATGATGGCCACATTTTAACGATTAAAGATTTTTATAAAAGATAAAACTCACATATTTCAGCCTCTAAATCATTTTATAAAAGTTAAAAAAGATAAATTACTGACATTTACAATGCACATTCTCCTTTATTATTAATAGTATGCGGTCCGATTTTTCCGTTGTGTCTGTCGTTAGCTATGCAGGGTGTATGGCTTATCTAAATGAGATGTTAATGAGCCCCATTGTCACTCGCAGCAGTGAGAATTGCACAATATTTAAAGGCTATTTTCTGCTTTTGAGCTTTTTTTGAGTGCCTTCCTTCAAATGGCCACAACTTCTCCAGATATTATCAGATTTCCATGTGTTACACATCGTTGGAAAGCTTGGAACTACTTTCAGAATCTGTGAATAACTCAAAATGCCCCAGAACCGACTTGTGTCCCTACTTTCAGTGATTGGTCACAATATATATATATATATATATATTGTGACATACGTCAGGCTTCGTCAGCCGCCTGGCAACACAGTGGAGTCACTGGCACTAGCTCATCACGGGCTGAGCTGGCGCGCACCTGAAGCTTCGTCAGCGCGCCTACTTAGGCAGAGGAGGGAAAGCAGTGCGGTGTCTCCGCAAGACACTAACCCTTACCTCCTCTGTTTCAGAGAGCAGCGTGTGACCGTCAGCCCCACCAAGGAGAGCACAGCCACGGGATCCACCACTCAGGACACAGAGAGCACGAGGGACTTGGAGCACCACGGAGAACACGCCTTCACTCAGAGCACAATTCATTTAATAAATCCACCCCTTGGGACTTTCTCTGTCCATCGGTTGTGCGTGTAGTTCCTCACCCATACAATATATATATATATATATATATATATATATATATATATATATATATATATATATATGGAACCTGGAGAGTAACGCGTTTAAGTATAACAGCATTACTAATGGAGTTTAATTTTCAGTAACAGAGTCATCTAATTAATTACTTTTCCCATCGTTACAGCGCCGTTATCTTTACTGAGAATGTAAAGTGTCGCGTTACTCAATTTGGTTGAATAAAAGCAAAGGTGTCATTGCTTTGGCTAGAGGCTACACTCAGCTGCCTGACACTGTTGCAAAGCCGATGATGATTGGCTGGGTGGGTGCCCTGCTCACACTGTCAGCGATAATGGGGTTCTCAAACTGGAAGTACTGTTCACCGCACTACACTTCATGTTAATGTGAAATTAAAGGCAAGAATGTTTCTGTAACATGCACGCTATGCTCAGGAAAAAAAAATACTTTATCCACATCTGCCTCAAGCACCTCAAATCTTATGAACCACCCTCACATCAACACATGCTAAAAGGTTACTGTACTGAATATTTAATGCTGTGTTCACATTAGACCTGACTTGCGTGAATATCGGCTATTGTGCGTAGTTGGACGCTACTGAACATTTTGAGATCGTTCGATTCATACGCGTGAAATTACCTTTAACAACAGACGCGAATATTTTCTAAATATTACTGTTATCATGTAATGGAATGTATTTTTAAAAGTATTTCATGCTAGAATGTTTTAAACTTAAATATGTGGTTTATTTATAAAGACAGTGTCTACTTAAAATGTTTCACTGATTTTCGGAGGTTGTCTATTGCGTCTTTGGATTGACTTAATATTGAAATCACTTAGACCAGACATTCTATTCGTGTCTGGTTGTGAATGCACCATAAGAGTTGGATAGTGTTCTGTTTATTGTTCAGTAACTTAAGGCCTAATATACAGTTACAGAGATTTGCACCAAAGGCCAGGTTTCCCTTTGTTTCTTTTACCCAAGTTTAAATTTGTTTGTCTTAATTTTGCACTTGAATTTTATTTTCAAACTTTATTTGTATATGTTTTTATTTCAATGCATATCATATGACAGGCTGCAATCGACTGAGTTCAAATAAATACAACGTTTTCTAAAATACTTACAGTGTTGTTATTCTTCAATCAATCAATCACCTTTATTTATATATCAATCAGTTAATATAAACATCTTATATATTAAAGATATCATAATATCATAATAGCGTTATAGAACATAAAAATAACGTCACTGTTACTTTGCTAAGTGACTAATTACTTTTACAATGTGGTAACTGAGTTACTAACTCAATTACATTTTGAGAGAAGTAATTTGTAACTGTAACTAATTACTTTTTTTTTTTAAGTAAGATGACCAACACTGCCTGGAGATGTTTTTAACAAGAACAAACCGAAATCCTTGTATATATAGAGCCTTTGTGTAAAGCGTCTTTCTTTTAATCTTTTTTTATGTATAGACTGTAGCCTAAGACTGTCCCACATTTTGAAATTAACTCCCTGTAAAATTGCTAATGGTTTTTTAAGAATGTAACAATGTTATATGAAAGTGAAGGGACATTCAGCCAGTATGGTGACCCATACTCAGAATTTGTGCTCTGCATTTAACCCATCCGTGCACACACACAGAGCAGTGAACACACACACACACACACACACACACACTGTGAGCACACACCCGAGCAGTGGGCAGCCATTTATGCTTGGCAGCCTGGTAGCAGTTGGGGTTCAGTGCCTTGCTCAAGGACACCTAAGTCATGGTATTGAGGGTGGAAGAGCACTGTACATGCACTCCCCACCCACAATTCCTCCTAGCCAGACTCAAACTTCGAACCCTTCATTAGTCGAGTCCGACTCTCTGAATTAGGCCACAACTTCCCATATTATAATGTTATTGTTGTTTTTATTCCTCCTTTCATCTCCATTAATAAACCAACATTTTACAATTACATTCTATTTCAATTTGTCCCTTTGCACCACCTGGTGGTAGTTTCATGATTTTAACACAGAACTATTTTGTAGTTAACACGACCCTGCAGTATTATCCATTCTGGTTGTCCACCTACTGAACATAAATGTCTTCAGTGCCTCGAATAATTTTTTTTATTGTTTTTAAGCGAATAAACTTTTCATTTTGAAAACTAGGAGTAGGACTAGTCTGAAATAGGTACTGAATGGACTAGTTGGCTTGAAAAATTAAACTTCAGTCCATTCCTACCAGTAGCTCTGGTGACGACTTTGTTATGGAGGTAGGTTCAACATTTATGATCTTTCTGTGGGGCTTTCATCACTAACATCCATATCGCACATGCATATAGGTTAACCCTTGAGAAGACTCTGGCTTGAGATAATGGCCTCTGAAAAATGTCATAATATATCCACCAACTATTATAAGAAAAAGCACTTGAATTTGCAGCTAATATTGACTTAGCTTCCTCTTTAAACATCTAATTTGAAAAAAAGGTTAAAAGACTTTTCTCATCAACTGATCATATTTTGGTTAATTTGCAGACTGGTAAAAGATCATAACACAGACTAGCAGCATATGTAGAGCTTTATATGGTAAAGAGAGGACATACGCATCATATCATGTCAAAATGGGAGAAAGAACTCAGTGATTTTGATGAAACCTTGACCGAGATACATGTAAAACAGAAAAATTCCTTTTAGTATATCTGGAGAGAATATCAATGGAAAGTGACTAATCTCCCCCTCTAACACCCCAAATTGTTGATACGTTAAATCACGCTGAAGAGAATATGGAGAACACACCACTATAAGCACTCAAATGTTTCAGCACTTTTCCATTCATTGAGTCATGGTAGGTGGCTTGGTGAATTTCCCATTCTTGGAGTTAACATTGATGTCATGTAACCAGTGTGAAATATCGCCGCTGTATCTGATAAACCTAGCACAAATGCTGTCCGTGTAAGTTCTTCAAAAAACTATTCCAGCCTCAGGAGTCCAGTCATTGAGCCTTGAACCCTAACAAATTGAAGAAAACTGTTAAACATTGCATTTCCTCAGCATAAATTTTAATCCAACTACAGTAACATGAATTGTATCAGATCAGCTTCAGAAGAAGCACTTAAAGAAATAGAATCATTTATTTTCAATAAATAAACAAATCATGTTACCATGTTTTGAACTGTGGGAACATTTACTTTTCTACATTTGTGACTCTTTGAAGGTAAAAGCATTACTCTGAACCTAGTAAACAGACATATGAATGCCATCTGCATAGGTATGAAGGTTGATTATCTTTCTCTCAACTTAGGGTGGTGTTAAAACCGCACCAGAATGACCAACATCTCTCTTTCCACAAGAGAAACATCATACACAATGCATATTAGCAAAGCTAATGTCACAGAGAGACAACAAACACTTTGTTAAAGGTTAAACCTAAGGTGTGATTTCCTGTGTCAAGTGACCAATCTAGTGGAAGACTTTACTCATGAAAAATAACTTCATGTAAGAAGTGTGTTAAGGTTTTAACACAAATACATTATCTATGTATTTAAAATGTATTTTATACTAGTAGAAATGGTAGAAAATTATGAAAGATTAAAATAAAAAAACAACCTCCATCCATCTGGTGTGTGAATATATTTAGTTCATATGTGGGAAAGCATAGATTCTGTTAACATGACTTTTCCACACTTCAGGAAATCCACCTCTGTATAATGACTGACTAAAATAAACCATTATGTAGACTTGTTGTTTCATGTAAATATTGTGGTACCTGCACTTGACTCAGTTCCTGATGTTGCTCTAGTGCCAGAAATCTAGACAGTGTTACGCTATATCTTGAGGTTTTGAGCTTTCTCCAGAATAACATCTTACATACTGTGGATCAGAATCAGCTTTATTCACCAAGTGTGGCAAAGACACAAGGAATTATTATCATTATTTTTTTAAAGGAGTCATCAGATGCAAAACACACTTTTATATGTTGTTTGAACTGAAATGTGTCTTGGCAGTGTGTCTACACAACCACCTATAATGATAATAATCCACCCAGTGTTTTCGCTATAAATCATAAGCCCTTTCTCAGGTCAACACCACACAGACCCTCCCATGGTTGTTGTTTTATCACTGGTGTTTTAACACAGACCTGCCCTGAATGAACTGTGGACAGTCCGCCAATGTTTTTGAAGCTGGAGCAGATGTAGACAACAATGTCTCCTAACGATTGAGGTGTTCTCTTGTTGGATGTCATGAACATAGCAGTCATCTTTTACTCCCTACTCATTTGTGATCCAGTTTCACCTACAGAAGAAGTATGTTCTTTTTTATTTATTAATATATATTTTTATGAATCTTTGCAAATCACCTTTCTTACTAATGTACTAGTTAGCAAGTTCCACTGCACATTCAGCTAAAGTTAACAGTCAAAGAGAACGGCTCATCACCCCACGGAAGAGAGGGGTGAGCCAGTGGTCAGATTGGAAATGTCCAAGTATCATACCAGAAGCTCAAAATTATTGTATTTTTATAAATTATTCTACATGAATCAAACATACAGAATACAGCTATTTATCTAGACTAACAACTATTTGACACAACCTGCAAATTACCACAATAGAAAATAACTAGGCATCCCTTACAACCTGTCTCACACAGATGAGGTGCCAAAACACTACAGAACACATTATAATCAGTGACGCTGTCTACACTGGATGCGATGCGGCACCACAGTTCTTAGCGGAAGGTCCCATCTCTGAATGCTGTAATCGGAAGCCTGCGTGCTGCCAGATGTTGAAGGGGTTCTGTACATATTAATGTCATGGACCGCAACATACTGCTCAGCTGGCTTAAAGCAGGGCATCCTCCTGCACTCTTAACAGACAGGTGTGCATGAGCCCATTTAGAGTGTCTGTACCCTGCTGAAAAACAACAACAATAGAAACCATTACAGAATTTGTAACAGTCTTAATGGTTCTAATGGTTTTAATGGACACTGTAATGGTCTCTATTGGTAATTTGCTTTCTTTCTATTGGTGACTATTGGCACATTTATTATTATTTTTTTGGACTAAATCAACTCGCCCATCATGGTCTTCTTTAAATCAAACATTGATGTTGAAAGTTGGTCTTTGCTTGTTCATCGAGTTTGGTCCAAATTTTGCCCAAAATCAACAATGTTCTTTGTTTTGTCTGTCTGATTTTAAAACCTACTTCTGTCAAGAAGTTGAATCGACTATCAATGTGGTTTTCACTTTTAAGTAAGTTTTGTCTCTAAAATTACACAAATAGTACAGTAAAGTGTTTCTGACACTTTATTTCATGTAAATGATATGCTTCTGTTTAATATTTACTTTATAGGAATGGTGTAGTGTCAGTCAGAAAAGTATGTTAGCATCTCAACCGTAATGCTAACTACAAGAGACTTGAGCTCTTATTTATAAAAGTTTGGGCTTTTAATATAATATTGTGTGTAGATGAGCACTCTCTCTCTCTCTCTCTCTCTCTATATATACATATATATATCAATGGATGAATGGAAGTGTGCCGACTCAGGCGGGTGAGGAAGCGTGGGAATGGAGCAAGGCGGTGGAGTGATTGGAAATGGCGACACCTGCTCCACTCACCAGTCTCGAGTCCCACAGAGGAGATCGGAAGGATACAAAAGAGGAGCGATGACAGTGAAGGATGAGAGAGGACCAGGCCTGGGCTTTATTTTGTGTTTTGGTTGTTTGTGCACGACAGTCGTCCATGAGGATATTTTGTCTATATTTTTATATTAAAGTTTTTATTTGATTGTCCGCCGGTTCCTGCCTCCTTCTTCCATGACTGTGAAGTTTGTATATCGTTACAATAAGTAAGCTAATTAATTTAACCTAAAATTATGCACGGATAACGTTACATCACTTACATAGATTCAGTTTTTGATCTTTCATGGTAAACACATAAATACCACTTGTTCAGTGATTTTCAGAAGTGTCCGAAGAAAAAAAACCTCTCGACACAGAAGTTCCTGATTTTAAAATTTCTTAAGGGAGCTGCTGACAGAGATAATGAAAACATGTGTGTGTGTGTGTATGTGTGTGTGTTTGTTTGCTTGTTAATTATTTTAATGTCCACACTTTAGGACATTACTAAATAAGTAAAACTAAAAAAGTCTATTTTTTATTTTATTTTTTTTTGTATATACATTCTGTTTTTATTTATGATCAAATAAATGCAGTTTTCTTGGTGAACATGAGAGTTATTTCAGAAACATAAAAAAAAACTGACCACAAACTTTAATAACACAAGGGATTCAAATATTAATCCATTCTAATAAAGTGCAAGAAGCACTTAAAATATTAATTTAAAGGGCTAGTTCAGCCAAATAATAATACCCTCGTGTCATTCCAAACCCATTAAGACCTCTGTTCATCTTCATCATCAAGATATTTTAGATTTAAATTTAGATTTTCGGGTCTGTTGTGAGCATGTTCATGATGCTGCTGACGTCACGATGCTGCGGACATGTTTTCTGGCGTGCCCAATAACAAAGATAACACGTCAGCAGCGTGTCAACAGCTTCAACAAATTCTAACTGACCCTCTGATGTCCACGTGGACTACTTTGATGATGTTTTTTGTTACCTTTCTGGACATGGACCGTATACACAGCAAAATCTACAGTGTTGAAATCCCAGTGTTAAAGACTTTCAGAGTAAAGAGTTAAAGTTCTTGGTGCATATAAAACACAAGATGGCAGATTCGGCAAGATGGCGGATTAGGCAAAGTGTGTCATCAGTATAACAAATATAACAAATCTACCCAGATATTTGGATCTTTGAGAACATATCGGTGCAGAAAAATCAACAAGAAAAGCAGCCGAGATGGAAGAAATAAAGGCTTCCTTAAAGTTTATGGCAGATGAGATCAGCAAAGTTGCCACTCAACAACAAAACATCCTGGCCCTCATGGAGGAGATCGTAATCTTAGAGAAATAGTAAATCTGAGAGACAAAAGATTGGACAATTTGAACAAAGGTTTGATGCATTGGAACAACATACTTGGAGTAAAGATGTCATCATTACTGGACTACAGAGAAAGCATCGTAGCTATGCTAAAGCAGCAGCTGGAGCAAATGAAGGCGAGGATGCCCCTCAGAAGAATTGCAGCGTTGGAACAACAGGTTTTGTTGTACACGAAGCAGTAAACATCATCGATCTGGATGAGAGTAATATCTCTAGCTGCTATGCAATCCCAAACAAGGATCACAAAGAGAAGCCATCCATAGTTGTACAGTTCGTTTCACAAAAGCACAAGATTAGCTACTGCGACAGTCCAGAAAATTAAAAGGTACTGGAGTCTACTTAAATGAGCATTTAACAAAGAAAAATGCTGAAACAAGCAAAATGGAGCGAATACTCAGGAAGCAAGCCAAAATACAAGCAACATGGACAAGGAATGGGAAGGTGTACATCCGACCAAATGGAGAAGATCAAAACAGGCCAATCATTACAAGAAAACTGCAAGAATTGGACGCTATAAGTGATGGTCCATTTCAGAATGTATGTGGAATCAAAACTGAAATGCTTGGGCAAAGTTGGAGAGAACAGATAAATGTGTGCTATGTCATGCCGAAATTCAGCAAAAGATGTGTACATGGAGCACAAGGATTTAATGTGAACACTGTTACTTCTTACACAAGGATAAAATACCGGTATTGTTATGGATGTACATGTGAAGAAATTGGGGAATACAACCATAGATGAGATGTCTGACCAGGATGAACTTAAGAGGTATGATTTTGATAAGTAATTGATCGGATATGCATTACTATAATAATAATCCTGATATAAATTGTAATTATTACACCGAACATGAATTCAACAAAGTGTGGAAATGTATGGTGCTCTGTCTGTCACACATTTCAATAGCAGAAGTCTATGCAAAAATTATTCTTCTATCAAAGAATTTCTTAAGTTCTTAAAAAAATGTACTATAATAGTGTAATAATAAAACCTTCATATTCATCCGGAAGAAGGAGGCAGGAACGGGACAATCAAATAAAGACTTTAATTACAAAAATAAACACAAAACAGCGCCCAGCCCCTCCGGGCGACTGATCGCATCAAATAAAAGCAAACACAACTAAAGCCCAGGCCTGGTCTCTCTCGTCCTTCACTGTCGTTGCTCCAGTTTTATATCCTTCCATCTCTGTGGCTTCGAGACCGGTGGTGGGTCGCTGGTGTTACTCATTTCCCAATCATTCCACCGGCTTCACTCGTTCCCATCCCTCGGCCCCACCCACTGTCACATACCCCATCAGCCCCACAGGGCGGGGTACTCCCGAGACTGCACTCTACTCCCCACCCTCCCTCGGAGGACGCTCCTGGGGACCTCGGGGAACCTGGGGTAGGACAGTCAGGAGAAAGGAGATGGAAGGAGGGCGACAGAGGCAGAGAGGGAGAGGAAAAAAAAAAATCCGGTTCCCAGGCGCACTGCTGCCGGCCCTCCATCAGCTGGGCGATCTCCTCGGCGGTGCCTGGCGGTGGCACTGGCGCCTCTGGCGGACGCACGACACCCTCCGCTGCCGGTGGACGGCGCTCCTCCGGTTTTGGGCAGCGGCAGGAGTCCCCGTTCCCTGCTCCTCGGATACCTTCACGGGTGGAGGAGTTGCTTTGTATATAGATAAATCATTAAGAGTAAAATTTTTAAAAAAAATTCATACAGCATAGACAATGTTCGGATTGTGTAACAGTGGAAATTGAAGATAGCAAGCTTCAGAAACATAATTACTAGCTGTGTGTACAGACCACCAGGAACCAGTTTATCAACATTTAATGAAAAAATTGCAGATTTGCTTAACAACATGACTACTGACAAAGTCCAAATTGTGTGTGGAGACTTCAACATCCATATACTTAATCAATGTGTCCTCAAAGGTACTTCTGAGTTTATAAATATAATGTATAGCAATAATTTATGTCCACTCATTGACAAGACCAAACAGAATTACAACAGAAACAGAACACTAATAGATCATATTTTTACCAATAGATTTGAGGAAAAAGTTGTTGGGGCTTATTTCTTGGGATGTTAATGATCATTTGCCAGTTTTGCAATATTTCCACATTTTTTTACGAGTAAAGAGTCTCAGACCATTAATAAATTCATAAGAAGCTGCAGCAAAAAATATTGAAGATTTCAAAAGGAGCTTAGTAACCAAAACTGGTCGCGATGTTTTCCATGAAAAGTGATGCAAATGTGACATATGATGCTTTCCTGTATAGATTTACAAGAGCTGTATAATATCAATTGTCCCATGAAGAAGATCAAAACCAAGGAAATAAATCAACAAAAAAAGCCATGGATAACTAAAGGCATTGAAAATGCATCAAAAAGAAAGAATACACTGTATCACGAAATTTGTAAAAAAAAAAAAAACAGGACTATTGAGTCAGAAGAAAAATACAAAAATATAAAAATAAATTGGTAATATTATTAGAAATAGTAAAAGCAATATTTTTTACATCCTCTTAGAACAACAAAGGCAAAATATACAAGGAACTTGAAAAGAACTGAACAAAATTATAAAAAAAACAAATAAAAAAGCGAGAGTGTCCAAGTTATTTAAAAATGACAATGAAGTCCTTATTAGAAATCCAAAGGCGATAGCAAAATAATTCAATGACTATTTTGTTAATGTTGGTTTAAATCTGGCAAAAGGTATTACTGACTCAAAAGTAAAAAGATAAAGAGTTGTGAATATATCAGTAGGAACATTTCCTCCATGTATGTGTCTGACAATACCAAAAATGAAATACTGGAGATTGTGAATGGTTTTAAAAATAAAAGGTCAGCGGATTGGTCGAATACTGATATGAAATCAGTTAAAAATATAATCCATTTAATATTAGAACCTCTGACCTATATCTTCAATTTGTCCTTTAAATATGGCGTGTTTCCAGATCAGATGAAAATTGCAAAAGTTATTCCAATTTATAAAAGTGGTTACTTATCACTTGTGTGGTCACTTATACTCAAATTATAGACCAATTTCAAATATTGGAAAAACTTTTCTGAAGAGGCTTGATAGTTTCATAGAAAATGCATGATATTGAGTGGCGATCAATATGGATTCAGGAGCGGTCGATCGACTTCAATGGCAGTTATTAAATTAGTTGATCATGTAGCAACTGCATTAGACAAAAGTATTTTACTTTGGGCATTTTTGTCGACCTCAAAAAGCCTTGATACCATACATAAATTGTTAATGAATAAACTAGAGCAGTATGGTATTAGGGGCGTGCTTACTCATGGTTAGAAAGCTATCTTGACAATAGATACCAGTATGTACACTTTAATGATCATCAATCAGAAATGTGTAAATTAACTTTAGGTGCCCTAGGCCTCTTTGACTGGTCCTATGTTATTTATTTTATATATTAATGACACCTATAAGGTATCCGATTTGTTAAAATGTGTTTTATTTGCAGATGACACAACACTGTATGTATCTGGGGATAATCTTCACCATCTAATTACCTGATTTTCGCACTTTTTTCATAGTTTGGCTGGTGCTGCGACTTATTTATCAAAGTTAATTTGACATGAGCGAGAAGTGAATGAACCAGAGAAAACATTACCGTCTCCAGCAGCGAGGGCTCTATGTTTTCAGGAGGAGCTTCAGGAGCACTGAGCAGCATAAGCCCTCGGCTGTAGGACGGTAATGTTTTCTCTTGGTGCTTGGTTCTAAATGATGCGACTTATAGTCAATGTGTGACTTTTATATGTTTTTTTTCCTTATTATGCGATATTTGGACTGATCGACTTATACTCAGGTGCGACTTATAGTCCGAAAAATATGGTACTGATGTGACCAGAGAACTATCAGAATCAAGCAATTGTTTGAACAGAAACAAACTAACTTTTAATCCAAGTAAAACCAAATATATTATATTCAGTAATAAACAAATTAAGACCAACATGAGCTTAAAGATTAATGGCGAGTACTAGAAAGGTGAATGAAAACAAATTCCTTGGAATAATATTAGAAAATTATCCTGGAAACCACATCAGCTCATGTTCAATCAAAACGGTCCAAAACAATAGCCATATTACATAAAACCAAGTATTTTTTAAATACACCATATCTGTATATTCTGTATAGTTCTCTTATTGTTACATATATTCTTACTGTGTTGAAATATGGGGCATGCCTACACCACAAACACAAAACCTATTTTTATTTTACAAAAAAAAGCCTTAGGATATCAATCATTCACCCGTTACAATGAACCGACAAACTCAATATTCCTCAAATTTAAAAGCAATTCAATTTTCTGATCTAGTAACTCTGAATACTGTTGTCTTTATGTTCAAAGTCAATAGGAAAATATTGCCAGAAAATATACTATGTTTGTTTGAAAACAGGGAACAGAAATATAACCTAAGAGGAGAGAACATGTTTTAAAAAAAACATATGTTCAGAACAAACTTTAAAATGAACACTATTTTGGTAAAAGGGGTGATTTGTGGAATGGTCTCACCGATGATCTTAAGAGGAAGCAATTCCATTTATTATTTTTAAAAAAATAAAGTTTAAAATCCACATTTTTGACAAATACATGGATGTTTAAGAAAAATTGTCTAAGAAAAGTTAATGTATAATCATTGTGCATAAATGAAAGTGACAGAAGTGACGTGACATTCAGCCAAGTATGGTGACCCATACTCAAATTTGTGCTCTGCATTTAACCCATCCGAGTGCACACACACAGAGCAGTGAACACACACACACACGTACTCAGTGGTGGAAATTATGATTCTTTCTAGAGATTCGTTCATTTTCAGTTAGCTCACCAAAATGATCTGTTCAGAATCGTCTCACTGATCGTTCAGTGACCATTTCTTAGTATTACACAAAATAAGCCAACAGGTGGCAAAAAGAGTGTATTATGTGCTATGTCTTAAGTCAATGAACGTATTCACTTGTTACAAAACTGATCTGGCTTTATTAAAATGTGTGTATAATGCATTCAATATATAAAGTCTAATTAAGTTGTTCAGATGAACAAAGCACAAGGTTTTCTTGCCTAAATAGCATTTTGATTGTTTGGTCAGCCAGTTTGTATATTATACATTCACATTCATAAATCGGGGATTAAACGTGGGTCGCTAAATATCAAAACAAGCGTATGTGCACTGCTTTGCATTTTGCGAGGTTGACATGCTAAATGGCAGACTAAACTGGTTTACTCCCATTCGCTCACGAACGAGGATAAACTATGTACCAGTTAATTTCATTCACGAACGACATATGTGGATCAGTTCAGTCATTTCATTCACGAACGAGATGTACTAAATCATTCAACTCGTTCACGAACGACATGTGTATCAGGTCAGTCATTTCATTCACGAACGAGATGTATCAGCTCATTCAACTCATTCACGAACGACATGTGTACCAGTTAAGTCATTTCGTTCACGAACGATCTTTAGATCTAGTTCAGACTCATATGAAACTCGTTCATTAAAGGGCGTATTCGTTCACTAAATTCAACAAATCACATACTCTGTCACATCTCATTCTCGAAGGCTATTGGCTCGATGTTGAGTAATTCTTTGACAGGATCAAATGGGGTTCGATGCCTTGCTCAAGGGCACCTAAGTCGTAAATGCGAGAATTGATTTTAAAATTCTTATTTTAACATACAAGGCACTTCATGGGACTGCACCTGAGTATCTTTGTGAACTCATCAGTCCTTATATTCCATCACGCTCTCTTCACTCTACTAACTCTCTTTCACTTCACCAGCCATCATGTAAGCATCATATAAAGCCCCTAAGCTATGGAATGTACTTCCTCTGCATATCAGAAATACACCAACGTTGGGTGATTTTAAAAAGTTGATTAAGGCACATTTATTCAAGACTGTCTTTCTCTAATTAAATGTTGTATTGCTTTTGGTGTTTGTTTTATTTTATTCATTACTTTATTACTGTAGCGCTTTGGGTTTAAGAAAAGCGCATTACATTTTCTTGTGTGTGAGCCTGACCTGTCTGAAATATTTTCAAAGATGCCATTTTCTTTGCTCGCAATGCGAAGTGCATAAGGAAGTAAAACAGCGCAATAAAGTGTTTAGTCTTATTTTCAAATATGTTTTGTAATATCATATAATTTTATAATGATATTTATGTGCTGTATGCGCCTAAACGTTTCTCAGAGACATTTCCATTCATTCGCGAAGCGAACAGAAGAGGACTTTTTTCAAAACTGTAAAATCCGAAAGTGTTTTTTATCTCATTTAAAATATGTATTTTAAAGCATCACATTGATTTAAGGTGATATTTATGTGATATACACTCCTAAACCTTTTCTCAGAACGATATTTCCTTTCACCAGCGATGTGAAGTAGACAGGGAATTTGGTTTTAACAAGGAAAAAAATGTAACAGTTAAGTAGTAAAGGTTAAGTGTTTTACCTCATTTACGATATGTATTTTATAAGATAATATTTCTATATGACGATATTTATTTGCTGCGCACACCTGAACAAGCCTAGCTTAACCATTTCTCACAGATTTGAATTGCTATGCAGTGCGCAAAGTTAACCGTTTTAACGTTACCTAATTTAAAATGTGTTTTATAACATCATATTATTTATAGTGATATCTAACGTATCTGCTGTAACGTTACACTCCTAAACTTTTTCTCAGATATTTTCTTTCACTCCGATGCTCTGGAGCAGATGGGGAAATTGGTCTTAACAAGGAAAACACCAAAAGTAAGTGTTTTATTTATTTTACGATATGTGTTTTATAAAATATGATGTATATATATATATATATATATATATATATATATATATATATATATATATATATATATAGACACACACACACACACACACACACACACGTTTGGACCGTCATTTATTTATGTGCTGTCCAATTTATGTGCATTCATTTTAATAGGAGTCATCCAACCTCAACGCAGAGAGATCAGTATGCACTTGGAATGGCAATAAAGCTCTTTCTGATTCTGAATTGTGAGCTTTGTCTCATGGTTAGAAGAACCATTTTCTAGTAAGACTGACTTTCTTTTACACAATACATTTACAGTGAATTAAAATTATTTTAAAAGGGATAGTTCACCCAAAAATACAAGTTAAATGGTTCGCTCATCCAACAATTAAAACTAGCCTGTGATTTATTCACCCTTCAGGCAACCTCGGTGTATATGACTTTCTTCTTTCAGATGAATCAATCTGAGTTTTATTAAAAATGATCCTGGCACTTCCGAGATTTATAATGGCAGGGTGGGAGTTTCTGTTCAACAGTCCAAAAGAAGTACAATAAAATGTATCCATCCCTAATGACTGACATGACATTCAGCCAAGTCTGATGTCCCATACTTAGAATTGCTCTGCATTTAACCCACCCAAAGTGCACACACACACACACACACACACACACACACATGCACACACACACACACACTGTGAACACACACCAGAGCAGTGGGCATCATTTATGCTCGTGCCGGGAGCAGTTGGGGTGCTCAAGGGCACCTCAGTCGTGGTATTGAGGTAGTAATAAACAGTGCCTCACACGGCTATGGGGGTAAATAAAGGCCTCATGTAGCTGAATCAGTGCGTTTTGTTTTGCTCCCTCCTCTGCTCTTCAGTGTTGCACTTCTCACCATGCATGCGCTTGGTCGACATCCTTCGTCATCCGCCCTGAAGGGCTTCTGCATACAACACTTAGTGCAAGCTAGAGAAACATTTTATTATGGATTATGGAAGGATGCACTTTATTTCACTTCTTTTGGACTGTTCACAGAAACACCCACCCACAGCAATTATAAAGCTTGAAAGAGCCAGGACATTTTAATAAAACTCTGTCTGGATTGGGAGTGGTCCCATGTATTTCTTCTGTAGATTTTTAAAAGATAATGTTTGGTGTTCCTCAGAAGACAGAAGGTCATACATGTTTAGAACCACATGATGATAAACACATGACAGAATCTTCAGTTTTGGGTGAACTATTGTTGTATTGCAATTCATACTTGTATTTGACATTTCACCTGATAATAGTTTTGATAAATGGATTTGAAAATATTTTGTATTTTTTTTTGTGTGTTTTTATTTATTGTTGTTGTTTTTCAATTTTACAGGGGAAGGTGTGTGATGCTGCAAATAGGAGTGGATCTTGCTTGGCTGAAAACTGCTGAGAAATGCATCTTGTTGTGCTGAAAAAAAAAGAAGTTTAGAGAAGACAAAAGACTGTTCTCTCAAGGAGGTCCAAACACCATCACAGACTTAGATTAGTGAGCATTAACATGTATTCTGCATTTATGGTAATTAATGAAATGCTGTTATTTAACCCTGATAAATGTCAGCAATATAAATCTTATGACATTAAGAGTACATATGGACCAAATAAGAATGTTTTTGTGTCTTTGTTTTGACATTAGGATGTTTAATTGTTTTAAGACCATGTTCTTTACATTTTTTTTTTATTATTGTCTTGAATTGAAACATTCAAAATGAAGACATTTTGGTGCAGGAAAAAATTACAATGTTTTAATAAAATACATATATGTAAACATTTGATTGTTTTGTGGGTTTATTTTTTTATATATATTTCACCTGAACACTGGGGCAGTGTTGACCAGTTAATCCATGAATGTTAACTTTGAACACCAACTTTGGTGTTCTCATCACCATTCTGGTGTTAATATTTTACACCTTAATAATGTTAACTCTTTCAAAGTGTTAATTTAACACTTTACCAGTGATTCCCATATATACTATGGGCAAGTGTTAATTTTAACTCTGGAGGGAGTGAGCAGAGGTTAGTATTCTGAATAATTATTTTGTATAGTACTTTAAAATGTAGCTAGTACCCCATATTAAGTTAATTGCCTTGTTAACTTTGAACACCAACTTTGGTGTTCTCATCACCCATTGTGGTGTTAATATTTTACACCTTAATAATGTTAACTCTTTCAAAGTGTTAATTTAACACTTTACCAGTGATTCCCATATATACTATGGGCAAGTGTTAATTTTAACTCTGAGGGAGTGAGCAGAGGTTAGTATTCTGATTAATTATTTTGTATAGTACTTTAAAATGTAACCATGTACCCCATATTAAGTTAATTGCCTGCGAGCTTCTCCTCCTGTCTGTCGGTAATTTCTCTACTGTGCCACAGAGTCGAGTGGTTATGGCGCAATCGTTAGCCTATTTTACAAAAACTGTTTCTAGGGCCATAATGTAACATAGAAGGTAATGGAGCCCTTTATTCCCTTTATACTTTCTTTAGAAATAAATAATGGACAAATGGAGTCTTTAAAGCTCTCAGATGTAAAGTTATTCACTGTCAAAGTGGCGCTCAAAATGAATGGGAGGTCAATGGGATGCTAACACAAGTGAAGTTCTGCTACAAGATAGCGCACGCGCGCCGACTTCAACTTCCTTGCACCTGACTTTAGCCACATTCATAGTGAAACTTGCTAATTAGCATGGTCAGATGGCTCGATTTGAGAAAGGGGAAAACAGCTGTGCATGACTATTTTTGCAACTTTTTTGAGATTCCCATATAAATATATGTATGGTTAATCTAACATTAATTAAATGTCCTAATTAACTTTCCTTCTCTTTGCAAGTCTAAGACAGCTACAATGAAGCCACAAACAAAGTTAAGTTCATAGTTCCTGTATTTCTTTAATGCATTAATGAATAACAATAATAATTAAAAATAAAATGTAATGTCAAGGTTTTGTGTCAATTTCAGCTATGTTGAGTATTCTGTGAATAGTTTTGATTTTAGGTTCATATTCTTAATTCTTTGCAAAACAACCTGAACTGTTCGCTATTGAAAGGTTGGTATGTAGTTTAAATAAACAAAATGATATTCTTGACAAAACCTGTGTATAGTTGTATTAATAATTTAAATTATTTAATTAATCCATGGACTAATTACCAGCTATTAGGTAAACATTCAAATCAACCAATCAGGGTAACACTTTATTTTGATAGTCCACTTTAGACATTCTACTGACTGTAAGTAACTTTGCCACTACATGTCAACTAGCAGTTAGTAGAGTATTAGTAGACTGTCTGCTTAATATCTTCTAACACTTTCTTTGTCAACTAACACTAACCCTAAACCTACCCTAACAGTCTACTCTGAGAGTTAGTTGACATGTAGTTGCAAATTTCTGAGATTTAGTTGATATGTAGTCGACATGTAGTTAAAAGTTACTTACAGTCAGTAGAATGTCTAAAGTGGACTATCAAAATAAAGTGTAACCATAAATTCTAATGGAATATGCCCAAAACACACTATGTAATGGAAACCATTTGGTAATGGTTTTAATGGTTAATTGCTGATGGTTTGTAATGGTTTGGTAATGGAAACCATTAGAATTTCTGTAATGGTTTTATTTTTTTTTTTCTTCAGCAGGGAAATAAGCCGATATCATGTACGCAGTATAGAAAACCATCTCAGGTTACTAATGAACCATGATTTCCTGAGTAGAGAAGCGAGACACTGCGTCCTCATACATTGAAAAAAAAACAACCTGTTGGCCAGCTATAGCCTCTGGCGTACTACCGGGCGACTATAAACAGGCACCGGGAGAACACGTCATTCACTTCTTCATCTGAAGCTTGCGTCTGAAGCATGGCAGGGAGCTAGAGGACACAGTGTCTCATTTCCCTACTAGGGAACCATGGTTACATTCGAACCTGAGAGCTTCCCTTCAAGGGAACTGAACTGCATCCTCTAGGGGTCTCTATGGGAAACAGTATACCCACACCGCCATGCTGGGGGAGTGCAGGCCAGAATCATGGCGAGCACTAAGTGCCCCTGGGATGTTTAGACAGCTGTCTGTGACAGTACCCCTTACGCCAAAGGCCTAAGCTACATACCCAACTTAATTGTTAGGGCCTTGGCCTGAGGGTAGAGCTGAAGGCTTGGAATCAGGAAAGATTCCTTTAAAGGGATCTGCATAAGAACCTAGCATTTTCTACCAAGTCTTGTCTGTCACACAGGGCTACGCTAGCTTATGCATAAGCTTGCTGAAAGAGCTGTCTCAACAGTTCCTGTAACACCCTGTGAACAGGGCTTTTACCAACTCAAGAAAGGGCATGAACAACTGCAGCAAAGCCCTCACCATATAAGATTTTAGAGAAGAAGGCAGAATACTAGCATGCTAACTTACCACAGTGTGGATTTCAGAAAGTGTGCAAAGACTTCAGCGTGCACACTTACCATCTGTGAAATTCCCTGCAGTACTGTGCCAGGCCTGATGATCAAGGAGGCTCCTGCAGAAGCCTGTAATTGAGCACTGGAAACTCACAAAGGAAACTCACATAATTTATGAGTAGACACATAAACACCAGCAATTTAATACACACAAGTGTATACAGAGAGGGTTACATACTCACCCACCCTCCTGCACTGGAGCCCTGTTCAAGGGTCAGTCAGGTGGAGCATCAGTCAGTTGGTTGCTATGAACATAAAACCAACCAAAAACATTATAGGTCCAGTATAGGAGACTGTTATGCGAGAGGTTTCAACCTAACCTCGATCAGGTGGAAAGCTGGTGGTTACAGGGGAATTAGGAAGGGAGGATAAAAGCAGAAGTAAAAAAAAAAAAATCCCTGAAGGGAATGAGTAGATTCCTCTGTATAACTCTGATTTGGACAAGAACGCTGCCTCATTTGGATCACATCCCTTAGGTTCTGCTTACCTCCACATGACCCAGCATTCCTCTTACCCCTTATCCTCTTAGGAGCTGAGTTGCGACATTAGCCTTCTGTGCCCGTCTTTGATCCTCAGATTGAGACAGGCCAGGACTCCTATATTCGGGATCCGACCTGGACCTTCGTAGAACAGGATCTGAAATCAGCAGATCATGCCTTCGTCTCCCTGAACTCCTCGATCCGCCTCTCAACTGAAATACCAATAAGTTCAGAAGGAGAAACCTGAGTATCGAGAAGAAAGCCTTTTCTATCTTCCCGATGTCTGCCAGGTTCAACCACAGGCGTTCTCTGCTGCCACCATGGCCACCCTAGTCCGCTCCATGGCGGCAGCCTGTTTGGAGGATTGAGAGGGTCTGTGGTGCAGCGCAGCTACCTGATCAGGAGAAAGGCCCTTGCCTCCAACCAGGTCTCTGAGCAAATCAGCCTGATATGCTTGAAGCACCACCATCGTGTGTAACAAAGCCACAGCCTGACCTACTGCTGCATATGCCTTTACATCTAAGCCAGATTAATTTCTGAAGGGGCTTAGATGACAAGGAGGAGCTTAAAGAGGATGTCTCCCCACTAGAAAGATTTTTTTTAGCTCTTTCTCAGGGGCATCCCCTTCGCGCATCACCTCGATGTCTGCAGATTTACTATAATGCTGAACCAGAGTTATGCGAGAAGAAAACAACCTCTTTCATTTCTTTTTGATATCTGTATGGAGATCATGCAGAAATGGAAGGCTCACCTGAGCTGGAGGGCTACGGTCAGAAAGAAAATGGTAATCGAGTTTTTATTATTATTATTTATTTATTTTTAATGGCCTTACATCGATCAATTTGTTAGCACATTTTCATGGCAAGTCCAACTTTGCCGTGCGTGATCCATAACCTCTAACAGTTTTACATCATGAGGCCAGGAGAATTGAGAATGCTCAGCCTCAGCTTCTTCACCATCCTCAAATATCTCCTGCTTTTCCTGGTAAAACCCAGCAGAGCACTAACCTCAGTATCAGATAGTATTAAAGATATAACATCATCCTCCCGAGGCTTCTCTCATCCCCGCCATTACGAGCGAAAGGGAAAATCCCTCTTTAAAACATTCAAACACATCCACCTGATTTCTCCGGGCTCATTCTCCTCGTGCCTCAGCAGCTGGTAGGTCCTGAACCACGGAAGCAGATGACTGCCTTTTTTTTTTTTGGAAGAGAGACGAATGAGAGCAGAGCTTTTTTCCATGAAAAAAACAGTCACAATGCACATTGATTGCCTCCTCAAAGACATCGCATGCTCTTCATCCAAACAAATGACGAAAGATCGGTTGTGCATCGGGTGTCAAATACGCCAACACGGATGCACACATTGTCTAAACGCTTGCTAGAGGTCGCCATGATATACAGAGAAAGATCGCTCTTACCAGTTCTTTCAGATGTCAGTGAAGACAAAGAAGTGAATGACCTGTTCTCCGGTGCCTGTTTATAGTCGCCTGAAGTGGACGTCAGAAGCTGTAGCTGGCCAACAAGTTGGTGTTTTTTTCAATGTATGCTTCAGACACCGATCACAATGAGGTGTCCCCCATAGTGCACCCTAGAGGAGCGAGTTCAAAGTTCCCTTGAAAGGGAACTATGATTACAGCTACTATCATTGGAAGTGTCACAAAATTCTGAAATGATCATATATTATGGGATTTTTTCATTATTGTTCATGCATCATGAGAGGTCAAAATTATCTTACAAATACAATAATTATTGTACATCTGGGTGAGCAAAGCTCATCTGCATTTAAAGGGACATGTTTTTAACAAGGTAAAATGGGTATTGTTTTACTCTATTATTGAGAATATGAACCAAAGTATGTAAGAAACTTTGCATTAAGACTCTAAAGAATCATATCACCTAGTGGAAAGTGGGCATTTGATGTCCCCATTGATGTACATCAGCAGGAAACTCCCCTGCCAAGACCAGGTAAGCAGGTTTACCCTTATCACCCGACCACGACAAGTTTAGACATTTTAAAGCTAGTCTACATGTATCTATATCAAATAAAAAATGAATTGCCACTTCATATAGTAATTTTATGAGTACATTATATGAATTATAATATAATAATTCGATTTCTCATGACATCGGGCTTTCCAGCCTTACGCAGACTAAGCCAGAATGCTGCACACGTGACTAAAACAGGAAGCACGATCGCCCTCAGATCACTTGGACGTGGTTGTGTACAAGAGGTAAACACTATATAAATACTGTTTGTTTTCTCACACAAACCCCTTGTTTCAGGTCTTGGTCATCAATGTGTACCTACGATGGGGAATTGTTTAATTTGGACTTCTCTGTGCATGCTTTTGAGGTGGTGACCATAGATCTCCATTATGTGAGTCACAGACAAGAACGGTTTGACCTAAAATATAAAATGGAAACCACTCAGGAAACAAAGACACCTACATATTGGATGCCCTTGAGGTAAGCTAAAACATACCAAAATTTTATTTGAAAGTGAACTATCCCTTAAATAGCAATGAACATGAAAACAGGTTAAATTATTCATTTAGAAAAGATGGCAGTCGAGCATTGCAAGGGTCAGCATCTTCAAACTGCATACACGGTTGCAGTCCGTCAAGCGCATCTGCAGCAGTGTTGAGATAGTTTCCACACTGAGTCTGATTGCTGTTTAGGGGGCTGGGAGGCAGTGCCTCCCTAGGATAAGCCCTACCTCCCTGAGAAGGATCTGTCCCCTGATGATAAATATCATTTTTAAAGTGGATTGTATTGTGCATATTTTTCCATCATAGCAGATGGGTCTGACCTAACTAAATTCCATTTTGCGCTGTCAGAAAAAAGTGCATCATGGAGAACAGAATGCCAATGAAATGTTTACCTGGCAGAGATTTAGAGCAGTGGTGTGTCCACTAAAAATAGCTTTGACACCCCAAAGCAGTGCATGGATCGAAGTGCATTGAGAGCTAAACAGCCTGGTTTTGACTGAAACTGTTTTTTTTTTTAAGTCAGAGAATTCTGGTTTCGCTTGCTCTCAGAGTGCTGAACCAGCAACTGTTTGTTTTTCACCTTCTTCAAAATAGTGTTTATGTTTAGCAGAAGAAGGAAACTCATTCAATTTTTTTCTTCACTATTTAAATTTTTTGGTGAATTATTCCTTTAATGCTAATAAAACACCAAACAGACAGAGAAAATCACTCGGTACTCTTGACTGAAAAACTACCAAAAAACAATTCAGTTGCTTTAATAGAAATCAATGTATATAGTGTATTATTTTTTATATTTGTTCATTCAATGTTTTTACTTCTCCTGCTAAATACATCTCTTGTTCCTGAAAATAAAACACTTTATTTGTATAGGATATGTATTTGTAAATTTATCTTTGTTCTCATTCTTTAATAATAAAGATAAGAACAAATATTTTTATCTTCACCCATGCACTTTTGCCTAAATATCTGCCACACCTTTTCATATTTTGTTACCTTAAAAGGCTTTATAAAGGGAAATTAGTTTTGCTGTGATGCTCAAACAGCTTGCAAAATAGAAAAACCAACATGACAAAGAATCAGGATAAAATCATGATATAAAAACAAACAAAAATAAAACAAGATTTTTTAGATTTTTATTATATCACCCACTCCTAGGTGAGGGAGAACAAACCCATAAAATAATAATCATATTTGCCTGTGACAAGCACCACTAATAATAAACATTATAAAAAAGTTATGTTGCCTCTGCTAATCATATCATAATTTCAATTCTTATAGATTCACAAAAATAGCTTTTATTTCAACTCTCTAAATCTCCTGACCCCATGTAGCCTAATATGTTTCCTTTTATCTAGACCTACATGTTTTATTTGCATTTATTCATTTAGCAGACACTTTTATCCAAAGCCACTTACAACCATAGAATAACATTCAAATACTGTTCTCATACTGTTCAAATGAGTATATCAATATTTTTACCTGGGGCAGCATTCACAAAGAATCTTATAAGAGGAACAAGCTCTAACTGGCAAATTTAAGAGAAACTCTTAAAATAATGGTGATTCACTCATAACTTTAGACTCCTAATGTGTTTTACTAAGAGTAATTCATGAAACATTTTAAGTATAAAGCATAAAAGTGGCACCTATGTCTGAAACAGTTATAAAAAGAAACAAATTAATTTACCTCATGTCTATATTTCAAATGTTTATTTATTTTAATTTTGATGTTTATAACTGACAACTAAGGAAAATGTGGTAGAAAAATGTGTACAAGCAATATGGATAACCGCACCCTGGAGAGGATTGTGAAACAAAACCCATTAAAAAATGTGGGGAGAGTCACAGAGTGGACTGTAGCTGGAGTCAGTGCTTCAAGAACCACTACACACAAACATATGCAGGACATGGGTTTCAGCTGTCACATTTCTTGTGTCAATCCACTCTTGAACAACAGACAGCGCAGAAGTGTCTCTTCATTTAATTTTCCAACAGGATTTGGCCTCCTGCACGAGCCAAAGCTTCCAGTACCTGGTTTAAGGACCATGGTATCCCTGTTCTTAATTGCCCAGCAAACTCGCTTGACCTTAACCCCATAGAAAATCTATGGGGTATTGGGAAAGATGAAGATGGAATATGCCAGACCCACAATGCAGAAGAGCTGAGAGGCCACTATCAGAGCAACCTGGGCTCTCATAACACCTGAGCAGTGCCACAGACCTGATCGCCTCCATGCCAGCTGCATTGCTGCAGTAATTCAGGCAAAAGGAGCCCCAACTAAGTATTGAGTGCTGTACATGCTCATACTTTTCATTTTTATTACTTTTAGTTGGCCAAGATTTCTAAAAATCCTTTCTTTGTATTGGCCTTAAGTTATATTCTAATTTTCTGAGATACTGAATTTGATATTTTCCTTAATTGTCAGTTATAATCATCAAAATTAAAAGAAATAAACATCTTAAATATGTCAGTCTGTCATGTGTAATGAATGAATATAATATACAAGTTTCAAGTTTTTAATGGAATTATTGAAATAAATCAACTTTTGATGATATTCTAATTATATGACCAGCACCTGTACAAACGTGACAACAGATTCATTTAAAAACTCTCTCCTACTTGTGTAGCACATCTTCTCACAAGAAAACACTCCTCAGAAAGTCACTCATCATCAGACAATCACCGTGATTTGTTTTATATATATATATATATATATATATATATATATATATATATAATATCTTCATCATATCATTAATGTTGACCTGATTTAACTAACTTTTATGTGATACCCTATAGTCTTATCTATGGTCCCTGGTCTAGAAAAAGATATGAATTAAAACAGATTGTGTGTAGTATAGCTTAATTTTGTGCCAATTTTTTCAATTATTTATGTTGCCCCAAACAAGCCAAATGACCCCCAACATGACATCCTGGTAACCCCTCTGCACCTCGTGGAGGAAGAAAAACAAAGTTCTTAATGAACTGCAGGATTGCTTGTAATAAATATAAAAAAATAAAGACAGTAAAGCTGACTATTTCTGTCAATCGTAAGTTTGTGGTAACGTAAGAAAAGTAGTTTAAATGTTTTGCCACTTGCTTGAGCAAATTAATATATAAATCTAGAACTAAATGCAAAAGTACAAATATAGTGTTGCTTATATTTATTATGTTTAAACATGTTTATTAAATATTGTATTACTGTACTTTGTATAAAAATGCTGAAAAACATTTTCAATGACTGTTTGGATTTGAAATCAAAATAATGGATAAATGTTGTGTTTGTGCCTTTGAGGTTAACTGCCATGGGTCAGTAGCTCATTCTTTGAAAGCATAGTCTGTGCTGCTCCTCCTCTCACAACAGTCACCTAAGAGGGAATTCCATTTACAAAAAATAAAACTCAGGCCATGAATACATTTCTAAAAATCCTGATTGGAGTATCAATATATATAGTTAGAAATTATAAAAAGAAGCCTTTAAAAAGATTGGTATTGGTTAAGCTGGAATTGGCAGATACTGCTTTTTGTGATCAGCGATCAGTGATTGGCCTAAAAATCCTGATCGGAGAACCCTACGCATTAAGGGCCTTATAAGTAAGTAATGATATTTTGTAACTGATACAGAACTTAATTAGTAGTTAGTGCAGAACTGTAAAATTGTGGTAGTATGATCATATTTTCTTGACCTGGTAAGGACTCTAGCGCTACATGTTGGACTACCTGTACCCGCTTATTGAAGATACAGGACAACCACATAGCTGTACATTACAGTAGTCCAGTATAGAGGTCATGAATGCATGAACAAACTTTTCTGCATCAGAAACAGGTAACATGTTACGTAGCTTGGCAATGTTTCTGAGATGGAAAAATGTTTTTTGTTGTTGTTACATGGGAAATATGATTTTCAAAAGACAAGATGCTGTTTAATATAACACCCAGATTTTTGACTGTAGAGTCAGTCTAGTTTCAAATTGTAATCTACAACATTCTGTGTACTGTTTTTGGTCCAATATCTCTATTAGCTCACGGAAGTTCTAAGCGCCATGCATTATCATTTTTTTCGTTATAACGACTTAATTTTCTCGTTATCTCGACATAACGAAAGTCGTTGTCTCGTATAACGACTTAATTTTCTCGTTATCTCGACATAACCAAAGTCGCTTTCTCGTTATAACGACTTAATTTTCTCTAAGAAGCTACAAAACTGCACCAGCAGGTGACACTATAGACCTGAATATAACTGATGGGGTGTTGTACACTATCCACTTTACGTATGCGGTACCTTCCTCATCGCTATAATTTGTGCAGTGTTCTTCATTGCTGACATTTAATTAATTCATAAACGTTAAATGCTTGAATCAACGTGATTATTTTGTGTAGTAAGTTCTTGCTAGATGCATGAGTTTCACCAACGTGTTCTGTGTCATAAAATAACTGCTTATCAAAACCAAGGTTGACGCCACTGTATTCCTATATCTTTATTCGTACTTCTTTTAGGTACATGATTGTTAGATAATAAGCGAGATGTTCTGTTTATCTACAGTAGGACAGGATTTAACTAGGCTATTTGTGATGTGCTTCTTTATTTATTATTAATCTTTATTGTTAACCATATTGATGAGAAATGAATCACAGAGCAGTGAACACACACACACACTGTGAGCACACACCGAGCAGTGGGCAGCCATTTATGCGCAGGCTCGGGAGCAGTTGGGGGTTCGATGCCTTGCTCAAGGACACCTAAGTCGTAGTATTGAAGGTGGAGAGAGAACTGTACATGCACTCCCCACCCACAATTCGTCCGCCCGACTAGAACTCACAACCCTTCGATTGGGAGTCCAACCTCTAACCATTAGGCCACCATTAGGCTCATGTATTGCTTGGCAGTAAAGTAACTTATACTACAAAAAGCATTAAAACTGCTAGATCGGATTACTTTTGTCTATTTTAGAAGAAAACAAACATAACCCCAGGTATTTATTGAAAACAGTGGCTAAATTAACAAAAAATAAAGCATCAACAAGTGTTGACATTTCCCAGCATCACAGCAGTAATGACTTTATGAACTACTTTACTTCTATCAATACTATTAGAGAATGCAGCCGTCCAGCTACAGTATCGATCAGACAGTGCACTATAGATCCCCTCAGGGACAGTTACACCGCTCTCTACTATAGAAGAGGAAGAATTGTATAAACTTTTAAATCATCTAAACCAACAGCATGTATGTTAAACCCAATCCCATCTAAGCTCCTAAAGAGGTGCTTTCAGAAGTCATAGATCCTCTTCTGACTATTATTTATTCCTCATTGTCATTAGGATATGTCCAAGAAACCTTCAAACTGGCTGTTATTAAGCCTCTCATCAAAATACCACAAATTGACCCCCAAATTTTTTTATTACAGACCGATCTCAATCTCCCTTTCTGTTCAAGATACTGGAAAATGTAGTATCCTCACAATTATATTCCTTCTTAGAGAAAAATGGTATCTGTGAGGATTTCCAGTCAGGATTTAGACCATATCATAGTACTGAGACTGCTCTCCTTAGAGTTACAAATGACCTGATCTTATCATGTGATCGTGGTTGTATCTCTTATTAGTGCTATTGGATCTTAGTGCTGCGTTCACACTATTGACCACAACATTCTTTTGCATAGATTAGAACACTTTGTTGGCATTAATGGATATGCA
This sequence comes from allo-octoploid hybrid of Carassius auratus x Cyprinus carpio, assembly GCA_024542945.1. Taxonomy (NCBI): domain Eukaryota; kingdom Metazoa; phylum Chordata; class Actinopteri; order Cypriniformes; species allo-octoploid hybrid of Carassius auratus x Cyprinus carpio. Next base: position 25,043,935 of record CM045073.1, on the reverse strand, counting down.
TTAGCATGGTTTAATTATATGACCGCCATCAATATCATCAGGAAACAAGGTGTTAGCTTTCACTGTTATGCTGATGATACTCAGCTGTATATTTTTTTGGCCCGTAAACATACCAATTAAAAAAAATTACGGAATGCATAGTCGATATAAAAACTGGATGAAGAGTAAAATATTACTGCTAAATTCTGAAAAACATAGGACCTAAAAACTCTGCATGTAATAACCTAGAATGCTGTATAAGACTTGATGGCTGCTCTGTCAATCCTTGTCATCAGTTAGGAACCTAGGTGTGCTATTTGATAGCAATCTTTCCTTAGAAGGAAATCAAATGTCAAATGCAGAAATGTTAATCCATGCGTTATGACCTCAAGGTTAAATGATTGTAATGCTATATAGGGTGGTTGTTCTGCACGCTAATAAACAAACTCCAGTTAGTCCAAAATGCAGTAGCTAGAGTTCTTACTAGAACGAGGAAGTATGACCATATTAGCCTGCTTCTGTCAACACTGGACTGGCTCCCTATCAAACATCATATAAATTTTAAATCTTGCTTATTACTTATAACACTGCAGTCCCTGCAATCACCCAGATCCAGTATGTATCCAGCCCAGATGGTGGATCAGCACCTAGAAAGGACCTCATGGCCCTGAAAGACAGCAGAATCCAGTACAACTAAAGCCCCAGATACAAATCCCCTGTAAAGACCTTGTCTCAGATGACCACTGGGAAAACACCACAGGAAACAGATGATTCTTTTGCACAATCTCACTTTGCTGCATCCTGGAATTGATCTGCTGGTTTGTCTGGGCAGAGGAGAACTGGCCCTGACTGAGCCTGGTTTCTCCCAAGGTTTTTCTCCATTCTGTCACTGATGGAGTTTTGGTTCCTTGCCGCTGTCGCTTTGGCTTGTTTAGTTGGGGAAACTTAATTTACAGCAATATCATTGACTTAGATACTATTTATGTCACAAGGTGACGATCTTTAGGCGAACCAAAATTGGAAGTTTGGTTCCGCCCAGAAGTGTTTCGCTCGGACCGGAAAAAACAGAACACCGGAACTTCCGGTAGCGCCGTAAGAGGGAAAATCAGGGAATTCGATGCACCTGTGCCTAGTTAGGAGCCAGCGTTGGTGATTGGAGGATACGCTGGACAAGGCAGTACTTAAGGCCAAGTTATTTCACAGTCTGGGAGCTCTTTCTGGTGGTGTGAAGCACTGTTCGGTGCCTCGCCTTGGTGCGCTGCTGGTGGCTGTCTAACTCTCTCTCCTCAGGCTGGAATTGTATGATTGTGAAGACATTGCAACCTTAAAGGTTGAGAAGTGAACGGATTATACTGGCCGGTGAGACGAGCGTGAAAAGGGGATTGAGCGGCATTGATGTGAGTACTAAGAGCAAGCGAAGTGCCCTGTATATTGACCTGGCGTTGTGTAGATCTCCCCAGGAGGAGGAGGGCGCCCTACCCCTAATATAGTGTGGTGGGAGAGCCGAAGGAATACTTATTGAAGTAGTTACAACGACGACATCACTAGCTAGGCAGCATATTCCATCGCCAGATCCAACCAAGCGAAGTGAAGGAAGAGCAGGTGTCCTTTTCGTACACTGAGTGTGGTGGGTGAGTCTTCGTGCTGTGAAAACCTATAATTTTGAGCGTGGTGCTGTATATTGCTGTGGGTTGCTGTGTATTGCCGTGTCCTGTCAGATAAACCCCGCCTTCACGCGACTCTGTCGGGAGGACAAGGAGACTGCTGGTTCTAGCCTAGTTCAGTACAGTATATGTTGTGAGCGTTTCAGATCTCCGGAGATAGCACGTGACGCTGTGTTCAGCCCAGAGGTGGGAGCTATTCAAAGCAAACTAACTGTGCTTTGTGTCCAATCTGATACCTGTGGAGAGAAAAGGAAAGAGAGAGTGAGTAACACAAGGAGAAACAGAGGAAACCTGTACTCACAGTCGCGTGCTCAGCCCAGAGGTGGGAGCTATTCAAAGCAAACTAACTGTGCTTTGTGTCCAATCTGATACCTGTGGAGAGAAAAGGAAAGAGAGAGTGAGTAACACAAGGAGAAACAGAGGAAACCTGTACTTACAGTGCATCGTGCTCAGCCCAGAGGTGAGAGTCATTCAAAGCAAACTAACTGTGCTATTGTGCCCAAGTTGATACCTGAGGGAGAAAAGGAGAGGAGTGAATAACACGAGGGAGGAATAGAGCAACCCTGATTTACAGTAGTTGTGTCCAGCACAGAGGTGAAAGCCATCCAAAGCAGAGTAACTGTGTTTGTGTCCAAGTTGATACCGAGAGGGAGGGAGAGGGTGGATAACGCAGGAGAAATAAGAGAAACCTGTATTCAGACTGTGTCCAGCCCAGAGGTGAGAGCCATTCAAGCAAACTAACTGTGCTATTGTGCCCAAGTTGATACCTGTGGGAGAAAAGGGAGGAGTGGGTACACCGAGGAGAGACCGAGGAAACCTGTATACAGCTGCCTGTGGAGAAAGAAGCGAGTGACACCAAGTGCAGTATGGAGTACCTCAAGGCTCAAAGTACCAGGCCATTACTTTCACGCTTTTACATAAGTATTCCTTGGGAGATATCAGGAAACACGGTAAGGCTTTCACTGTTATGCTGATGATATTCTATATTTCTTTAAGTGGCCTGGTGAAATATACCATTTTGAAAACTAACGGAATGCATAGTCAATATAAAAAACTGGATGATCTAGTACTTTACCATAAATTCTGGAAAACAGAGCTGTTAATTTAGGATATAAAAAACTTGCATGTAATAAATCCCATAACACGCTCTAAGTCTTGATGGTTTGATGACCCTTGATGTCACAAGGACTACTTTGATTATGTTTTCATCTTCTGGACATGAACAGTATACCATTCACACAACTTCAGTGGAGGGACTGAGCTCTCGATTAAATTCCAAAATATCTTAAACTGTGTTCAAGATGAACTGAGTCTAACGGTTTTGAACAACATGAGGGTAAGTTAATGGACATAAATTTGCTATTTGGTGAATCCAACCCTTTAAATACCCCTGAAAACGCCATGATACATTTTTCAGTTTTAAATTAAATTTCCATAAAACTCCCCATGTTCTCTTTCTCATAACTATGGATGTAATCCGTCACGCCTTAACTCATTCAACGGAACAATAATTTCTTCATAGCTGGTGCTTGAAACATCTATAATTTCTTTGTATGATCTGACAAGCACGTAAATACCTGTTCTCCTCTGGAGTGACAAGTGAATGTCAGTATAAGTTGGCGAGTGCCACCTTGTGTACCGGGGTATTTCTACTTTTCCATTGGTACATCTAATGTCAGGGAATAAATTTATATTGCTTATGTCACAAGGTGACGATCTTAGTGGCTGCGGAACCAAAATTGGAAGTTCACCGACCGGAAAAACAGAATACCAGAACTTCCGTAGCTCGGTAAGAGGAAAAATCAGGGAATTGGCGCACCCGTGCCTAGTTAGGGGACAGCGGTTGGTGATTGGAGGATACTGGATTGCAGTACTTAAGGCCGTTATTTCACAGTTCAAGCTCTGGTGTGTGGTGGAGCACTGTGCCCGCTCTTGCGCGCTTGCTGGTGGCTGTCTAACTCTCTCTCCCTCAGGCTGGAATTGTATGATTGTGGAAGACATCGCGAACCTTAAAGTGCTTGAGAAGTGAACGGATTATAACGGCGAATTGAGACGACGGTGTAATTGAAGCGTATTGAGGAGTACCTATAAAGCCGAAGTCGGCATTGACCTGGCGCTGTGTAGATCTCCCAGGAGGGAGGAGGGCTGCCCCACCCCAATATAGCGGGTGGAGAGCCGGCGAATACGGCCAGCGGTCAACGACGGTCACTAGCTAGGCCGCATATTCCACGCCAGATCCAACCGCCGGCGAAGGAAGACGGTGTCCTTTCGCGACACCGAGTGGTGGGTGAGTCTCGCGGCTGTGAAACCTATACTCACAGGGCCAAAAGTATTGCTGTGGGTTGCTGTAGCCGTCGCGGTGTCCTGTCAGCAAACTCCTCGCCCACGCACTGCCGCTGAGGACAAGAGACCGCTGGTTCCCAGCCTGCCCAGTACAGTATGTTGTGAGCGCGGCTTCAGATCTCCGGAGATAGCACGGCACGGCTGTAAGTTCAGCCCAGAGGTGGAGCTATTCAAAGCAAACTAATCCGTGCTTTGTGTCCAATCTGATACCCCGGAGAGAAAAGGAAGAGAGTGAGTAACACAAGGAGAAACAGAGGGAAACCTGTAAATTGCCAGCAATGCTGTGTTCAGCCCAGAGGTGAGGAGGTCATTCAGTGCCAAACTAACTGTGCTGTGCCCAAGTTGATACCCGTGGAGAAAGGAGAGAGAGTGAATAACACGCAGGAGGAATATTTAACCTGTACCCTTACAGTACGCTGTGTCCAGCCCAGAGGTGAAAAAGCCATCCAGCAAACTAACTGTGCTATTGTGCCCAAGTTGATACCTGTGGAGAGCGGAGATGAGAGTGGGTAACACTCCAGGGAGAGACCGAGGGAAACCTGTAACCTCACGCCGCCGTTCGTGGAGAAAGAGAAAGCCAGCGAGCACTCAAGGAACTAACTGTGTGGAACCACTTACTCGTGAGCTGCAAATCAGCTTAAGAGGTGAGAGCAAAAACCAAATAATTAATCGTGTTCTTTAAGTCCCAGCCGCTGTTCGTGGAGGAAGAGAGGAGTGAGCACCGAGAACTAACCCGCGGAACCAGTACTTACCGAGTTGTATTCAGCTAAGAGGTGAGGAAGAAGGAGGGCGCCACGGCTCAAGACTCTGCCGGGCTCTGAGTCCCACGCCTCGATCCTGGCCCCTTGCCCCTGACCTCTCTCGCCATAGCCCATCTGGAGTGGGCCTAGGCCAGAGTTTAGTTTTACCTCTGTTCTTTCCTATTCCCCAAGCTATTTTAAATATTTAAATAAAGATTGTTTATCACTTACTTGTTCTCGTGTTGTTTGGCCATTGGGTTGGCTTTGGGGACCTCCCCCAGGTGGAAGCTGAGAAGGGTGGCTTAGCCGCGCCAGTCAGCCCCCTGCGTGACGCATTCAGCTCATCATCAGTGAAAATCATTGGTGTGAACACAAAAACACATTGAAAAAACGCTTGGCAAATAACGCACGATGTTCGGCCCCAGCATGTACAGCCCTTTAGGTTGCATTGGGGTAAACTGGAACCGAACACTTCCCATAACACCTGATGCACCGTAGCCACCAGACTGGGGTTTTTAAATTAAATGTTCCCTCCTGCTGGGATGACCTACCCAACTTAACCTGAGGAGCTGAGTTCCACCGATCTTGACCAATTAAAAAATACTTTCCATCTTATTTGACTCTAACTCTAGAGACTCACTAGAGTGATTTACTCACCATTTTAATTATAATAGTACTAAAAAAACAAGCTTTCTAATCTTTAAGGGGTATCTGTTTTCTTTTTATTTATTATACAATTAAAAGAAAAAAGACATCTAACACTAGCTTCGTTCTATTCTTTCAATAATAGATAAATAGACATAAATAGACAATAGATCAAGCAAGATAAGTATTGCCTGTGGCATGGTAACGCTTTCTTCAGAATCATAATTTGATAGAGAGGAAGTGTTAAACAGTCACAGCGTATTTTACTCTTTGTGAAAATGACAAAGTGTGTCACCATGCCAAGTTTTTATCTGCAGCTAAACTGGAATAAGCAGAATGAACTGGATGAATGTAACAAAAAATAAATAAATAGGCCTAAACACAATTCTATGAATGATGCAGTGTTAATTTACATTTATTACAGTACAGAAACTACAAAGTATATAGTTCTACCTTATTCTGTGCAGAAAATGCGTCAATAAGACGACGCCACCAGAGTGCAGGCATATTGGAAAGCTCTCGGATTGTGGGGATTTGTATTTAAATATAAAATAATATTTGACCTTTGATCGCCTCAGTCTGTGAGTTTCTTCTTCAGGCAGTAGTTTGAGGCTTGTGTTACTGAATGACACTAATAACTAACAAACTGTAGCACACTATAACATGAAAAACTTGTATCGATGTTATTGTAACTTCAGTAAACACAGCTTACTTCCGTTGCCTTGAAGGACAAGTTGAGGAGGGAATGATGATTGCCCGTTTGAGAGATGATCAAGGTCAAATACTATTTACATTTAGTAATACAAGGTACCTACATATTGCATACAAATCATAGCTGGAGTTTTTTCTTTTTCTATTTTTATTAATGCAGAGAACAAAAACATACATCACATAATATCCACCAAAAAAAAAAAAGGCCAAAATCTAAACTAAATTACACAAGATCAAAGGGCAGAGTAAATCTATCATCCATAGCTTTCTTTATTATACACCTCTAGATTACATTCAAATATTTTTCCATTTCTTTTAGAAAACAGAGAAGACAGGTTTAAGGTTGATAATTGAATTTGTTAATGTTAAATTTGTTTATTAAATTTTAATTAAAACAAAACTTTTTTTTCATTTTTTAATAAAAAAATAATTTTTTCAAAAAACCCCAAATTTACCCGACAAAAAAATATCATCCCAGTTTCTGATTTTAACATGACCAAATAATCACATTTCAAGAACCGAACAAAAGGATTAATATAATGTAAATTTAAACTTTTAAAACTTTTACAGGGTTTAAACCTTTAGTTTTAACCCCTTGTCCCTTTTGGGGCCCTTTTTCACGGGGGTAAGTTGAGTCTTATTTTTGGCCACAACTTTTCTGGTTTTGAACAAGGAATATTTTTGGTACAAATTTTAAATTTTGGGAAAACTTTTTTGGGGTTAATGGGTATAATACTTAATGGTGTGGGTTTTTTTTGTGTAGGGGGGAAAAGGAGGGTTTAAAATTTGTTTTCCTGTGTACAAATTATTGAACAAAATCTTATATATTTTGAATCTTTTGGGAAATAAAAAAAAAAAAGGGTGTTTTGTGGTTTTGATGGGAAAAGGGGGAATTGTGAAGCCCCTTTTTTGATGGTAAACCAGTTTAAAACCCAAAATCTTTAAAATCTATTCTCAAATTTATGAACATAATGTATTATGCCAAAATCAAACCAATCAAAAAGCTCCTCCTGGAGGGTGCCAATAAAATTTTAAAATTTGACAAGTCAAGCCCTTTTGGGTGGGTTGCTTGCTGTTTTTCCCATTAAATTCCAGACTGGCGGGCAATGTTTTCCACGTACTTTGATTTTTTTTAGTCAATTGGTGGTCGGCGCCCGTGCCACTTCCCCAAACGCTCTATCAACCCCCAGAAAACAACAAAAAGGTTAATATAAACTCCAAATGTTATAGAATACTCAAAAAAAAGTTATAATATTAACCTTTAACCCAACTCATTTATTTGTGTTTGGGCTGGACCGGGAACTTATGTATATCTAAGTTTGAAAGCATTTAACAAATTTCAATATGAAAAACGTTATAAAGTTGCGGTCATATTCCAAAAGGCGGGTTGAGGCCTGGCCGAAACAGTGCTTCTTTATTCATCCTTAACCCAATACCCCCCCATTTAAAGGCAGCGGTGCTAAACCTTTTGTTTCTAGTTTCTAAAAACGGGGTTACTTGGATTTTTCTGGGGAAATATTAAGCAGGTCTCTCTCTTTTACCCCTCTCTTTCTCACAAACACACATACACATAACACTCAATTAATATGCTGTTATACCCATATAGCTTCATATACAAGTCAGAAACAAGCTTTTACGGCCTATTAAATGGTTAATGTTTCCCACCTAGTGATCAACTGTAAAATAACAAATTTACCTCTTCCCAACAGGAAAACACCAACAAGTCTCACACCAAAAAACCTACAATTTCTTTAACTCTGTAAAATCCATATACAAACCAGAAACTAAGTCTTTTTTTTGCCAGGCCTATCTAAAGGGTTTGTCCCACCTATGATCAAGAAAATTAAAAAATTTTCCTCTTAAAATGGAAAACCAAAACAATTAAAATCATGATTAATGGTGTCATGGCTTTGAAACCAAAAAATTTTAATGGGAAGTCAATGGGGCAAAACAGCCCAACAACAAATTAGGAAAAAATTAAATCTAATCTCAAAAACTAAAAATCATCAAAAAATGTTGTACTAATCTTTGACATATTTTAAAAGTTTTTTTTCCCCCAAATCTGTACTCATTTTATGAACTTGGCAATTAAAGAAAAGAATTAAAGTTTCTTTTTTTTAAAACATTTGGTAGTTTTGATGGACTGGGTTGATTAACGATTTATCAAAAAAAAAAAAAAAAAAGAATCGATACATTTTACAGGTTTAATTGGGGATTTTCCTCAACAACTCAAAGGGTGTGGAACAATCCCGGGTTAAGGGGTTTACATAAAGCTTTTCAGTCAATTGACCATCAACAAAAATGGAATTTGGTTTCTAAACAAGCCTTTCATGTGACATAACTGGTATATTCAAACAGTTTTCGGTAGTCCCGGTGCTTATTAAGGGTTACTTTATATCTGATGATATCTTTATATCTTTCAGCAGTATGACTGTTCATGTGATGCTTTAGATTTGTTTTTTTTGAAAAGCTTTTTCCACACAGTTTGCAGGTGTAAGGTTTTCTCTCTGTGATTGATGTCCTTTAAACTTCCCCTTTGAGTAAAACGGTTCACTGGGGCGGGGGTTTTTCCCGTGTATTATTAATTTAAGGGTGTTCCTTCTACATAAAACATTTTCCACTGTTAAAGGGTGAAAGGCTTCCTGTGGGGAATACATTGAACTTTTGGTTTCAGTTAAAACTGTTTTCCCATTGCGGCAAGTTAAGGCTTTCTCCATCAGGAATCATCTTTGGATTCTAAGGTTTCCTTTGAGAAACTCTTTCCACACTGTTGGCAGATGAATGGCTTCTCTCCAAGTTGAATCATCTTGTGGACTCTAATTTTTTTTAGTGAAACTTTTCCCACTGCTGGCAGGTGAAAGGCTTCTCTCAGTGGAATTCTCATGTGGTTTATAAGGCTTTTCAATGAAACATTTTCCAAAATTTGCAGGTTAAGGTTCTCTCGTATGAATTCTCATGTGCCTTTTAAGGTTCCATTTGACTGAAACTGTTTCCCACTGTTTGCGGTGAAATTACCTCTAAATCCAGTCTTTTGAACTATTTTTTTTTGAGCCGCCTTTTCATCTTGGAGCAATAAATCTTTGCCAGTTAAAAACCATTATGTTTCTTATACTGATCTGTATCTTCATTTTCATTCAGTTCTTCAATTTCCTCTTTCAGTGGCATCAGGTCTAGGCAAGGGAGAAAAATAAAGTTAATTGTTGTATAAAAAACAACGGTAGAACAAAAACAACAATAACATTTCAAAATATTGTCCCTTTCAACAATGCTCAGTTTTAAAGAAATTGATTTGTGAAAATACCATTGTTTTGATTTAACCCCATTGTGCTGAAATTTTTATTTAAGGTTCATCTTTCTTTAGTCTCTTTTGAGCTATTGGATCTTCAACAACATAATCACAACATTCTCTTGTTTGTGAATTATCTTGCATTAGGGACGAAATTTATGGTTTATGTCCCTCTTTCTCTACTACCATTTTGTGTAAAGAACATCTCAATCCGTATGTAGTGCCACAAAGGCCAACTAGGTCCTCTTGATTTTTTCTTGTATATTTTTTTTTTTCGAGACATTATAATTGATAATCATTAAACTTTGAATCCCCCAAAACTAACACTAAATTTGGGGCTGGGAAAATATCAAATATTATGATAATATCTGAATAATTTGGGGATATTAAAATTGGAAAATTATTAATAAAAAAAAAAAAAAAAAAAGGAACAGTTAACTGCGGCCCTACCTCTACTTAAAGAGCTTTCGAGGCGGTTGTGATCCAAGTTTAAAAATCCCGAATCACTCAATGTTTGGGTTTCTGGGTCTGGTTCATTTCAGTTCTTCTTCACGCGTTCGTCAGTGTACTTTTTGTTTAACTCAAAGGGGTAACATTAAAAAAGTTAACAGCAATTTTGTGGATTAATCTTGAAGGCGTAACCGTTTAAAGCGTTCAGTTTGATTGGTAATTTAAAAGATCCGTTACATAATTTTTTTCAAAGGATATCACAAACTGACTTTTTTTGAACAAAGTATTGTTATGTTGCAAAAGTCAAACTTCAGAGGATGTCATCAATAACCTTTAATGGAATGTAAATGTACAGTACAGACCAAAAGTTTGGAACACCTTCTCATTCAAAGAGTTTTTTTATTTTCAGACTATGAAATTGAGAATCAACTGAAGGCATCAAAGGGATTTGACCAAGAAGGAGGTGGTGGGGTTTGCCGGATATTTGCCTCCACGTCACGGACCTGGAACCCAGTCGAGATGGTTTGGGGTGGGAAAGCTGGACAGAACGGGAAAGGGGCCCAAAAGTGCTAAGCTCTGGGGAACTCCTTCAAGACTGTTGGAAGACCTTTCGGTGACTCCCAAAGTTATCAAAGAATCAAGGTGGCAAACCAGTAATCAAACAAAAATATTTTGAAGAACCAGAATATGACATTTTCAGTTTTTCAATTTTTTTATTTGTATATAATTCCTATATAATTAATGTGTTAATTCATAGTTTTCCTTCATTGAATCTACAATTTTCGTCATAAAAAAAAGAAAACTCTTTGAATAAAAGGGTGTCCAAACTTTTGGCTGTAAAAAAACAGCTGCAGGAATCTGTGAGGGCAATGGACAAAGAACATTTGGTAGGCTTAATAACAATTATTTTTGTTATTTTCTTATGGGTGAAAATGAATGATTAATTTGGTTAATAAAACAAAAGGACCAAAATGAACCTTCGTTGGCCCCGGTACATATGCTGCTTGTACGTCGGTGGGGGGGGGTTGGTTTAGCCTACTTATCACAACTTTTGTCATTTCCGGGTAAAACGGTACCTGATAAAGCCCCAAAAAAAACACCACAAAAATAAAACTATGGATAACATTAAGGAACATTAAAATATTTAAAAAATAAATCCAAAACCACCTTGGATCTCTATTTTCGTTGTCTTCCCTACTTAAGGCTAATAAATGTATTTCACAATCTGGGTCCTTATTTAAACAAAACCACAAATGTTTTCTACTGTATTCTGTCACTCTCTGATATTTATTAAGATGAGTGTTGTTGTCACTTCTTTAATCAGTCCGGAATTACTGTAGCTCATTCTTTATAAAGTACAACAATGCGTTTTAAAAACAGTACCCCCTCTTGGCACATTAGTATTTTGACCCCAAAAAAAGGGTTTTAAAAGTTATTTTATATTTTTAGTGTGTCCATGGGAAATTCAGTTTGCCAAATTTTAAAATAACTAGTGATTTTGAAAAACACTTTCAACAGCTAAAATGTTTGGAAATGTAAACTGATATTTTTCTAATAACCACAAAAATATATAAAATAACTTTAAACCATTCTTTTGCGAAAAACGCGTTAAGACTTTCCCGTATTTGTATAATGTTGAAAATTAAGTATAAATAAAATTAATTAAAGTATGTGTTCATTCTTATGTTGGGCTAGATTTTTCTGGGGACTGTGGTTGATGGCGAAACTAAACAGTAAATGGGAAACCACCTCGTGACCTTTTGTAAACCCTATTTTTGAAAAAGAACGACGAAAATTTATTCTAAAACCCTTGAAAACACATCCTTTGTCCTCTGTTTTGTGTTTAATGCATGGTTGGATCCTGCGTTCCCTTGGGGACTCTGGGTTTTAAAAAAATTTAAAACGCCAAACTGGGGCCCCCCCTTTTTGGTGCCATGGATGCCGGGGGGTTTGCGGTGTGATGGAGGTCCCAATAGGTGTTGGAATGGTTTGGTTTTACCCATCCCCCCAATCAAACCACTCCATCCGTTTGTGCGATTTATCTTGTGGTTTTTTTTTCAAGAAACCAAATGAAAACGGAAAATAAAAACAGTCAAATTTTTTAAAATTTAAGGAGAAATACAGATACTCGAAAATTTAAAGGTGCCATCTGTAATGTTTGGCAAAAAAATCAAGTCATACTCCACATTCCATACCAGATGGGGGCAGGTATGCCTCAATAAAATTAATTGGTCTACTCTAGGTAACAAGCGGCGGCATAGTCTCTGTCTCCGCCCCTACTTTCTAACAACACTGCAGCCATAGCCGGAAACCTGTGTGCGTTCACACAGCGGCGTCTAGGCGTCAAAATAAACTCTGCAGCTCTGCTCAAGCATGCAGAAAGATTTGTGAAAGCGATCAGGCAGCTCTAGCATTAGATCGAATGCTTATTTTGTGTATTTAAAGCGACGCAAGCAAACAAGCTTGTTGATCACCGTGCAGACTAACCACAGGAGTTATAACCTCATTAAATATTATTTGTGGGCCGAAATATTAGGATCCTTTACTTAAAGTAAATCTCAGACACCTTGGTCCCGCATTATCACTTTTAGTGTTTTGTAATGTCCCTGTAGGCAAACAGTGACACATCATAGATTAATACAAGCAGCTAAACAGCAATAATCAACCTGTCTTTTATTCTGCTTGGAAACTAATGTGCCAACTCTCAAGCATTCACCCCATTAAGACCTGCGCAATTGACTCTTTTCGCAGCTTTCCGCCCACATGAATTTTTTCCGCAGCACAGAAAAACCCACGAAGCAAAGGTTCTGAGGAGACCAACAGACTAGACAAGAGCAGGTCAGTTATGACCATAGGGCTGTGAAAAAAAATCAAATCACGATTTTCATGCACCTCTCATCAGTAAAGGCGCTCCTGTAATTAGAAGTATATACTCCAGCATGTGCATTCAGATCCAGTTTGGGTTTTCACAACAAATCCTGCCCAGTTGCTTCTTAAAACTAGTCCAAAACTAGCCCAATGCTTCAGGTTCCCGATAAAAAATTGCTTCGGGGTTAAGAGTATAGAATTTTTTTGGGAAGGGTTTCCCTAGGTAAAATTAGCATTTTAGGGGCTAAATATCCGTTATTGGTGTGGGATTGCTTCAAACCTTGGACAGCAGAAAACAACCGCCCAGACTTGGCAGCACTGGTTCAGGTGGAAGCGGCGTTACTGCCTGGAGCCTTAGTCCTACCCGACAAAACTAACACAAAATAAGCTTTCAAAATGGTAAAGAATGCATCTTGATTTTAACATCGATGTTGTGTGGGTGTCAATTAATTCTGACTCTGTGTCGCTCTGTGTGAGCCATTGCCAAGTCTGTGGTGGTTGTTTTCATGTCCGCTGGTCACAGCCTTCTTTATTATACGTTTGTCGAACAGCCTTTCTATGTTATAACTTCAGAAAACAAATTCACAACCATATAAAACAAACTTCCTAGCGAAATACTAACAGCCACTTATTTGCAAGCCGCAGTCGAGACCTCATTTCTTTCCAGGTCCATCAGTTTGTCTCCAGCGATTAAAAGCTTAGTGCGATGTTACTCTGAGTATTCTTATCCAGATTTGATTTGTGACTCAGTAGCGGTTGTTTCCCTGTAGCGGGTGTTGGTCTCTTGCAGGCTTCAGCTATCTTCCGCTCTCTCCTCTCTGAACTGAAAGTGAGTGGGCTGTACTTTCCTGCGATAGACATCAGGTTCAAGATGCGCCCCACCACAAGTTATTCATGTATTTTAGGTTGGCTGGTAGTTATGTTGCCGCCTCCCACGGCCGAAACTGGTATTACAACACCTGTCGGGCGGGGCTAGTAATACTAATGCTAATTGGTTGATATCTCTAGCACTATAACTTGACATTTTTTTTTTTAACATCATGTATATTTGCTTCTCATTCTTTTGGTCGTGTAGGTCATGTTATGGATATTTTACACTCAATTTCTGCGCCTTAACCTTTAAGGAAAAGAAATAAAAAGTCGTACGGAAAAATAATTTCTCAACTAGTGATACCTAAATTTCTACTTAAGTAAGGAGTACTTGAGTATTTGTTACTTAGTTATGACACCCTCTGAATAAGGGGCCTGATTGGGATAATTTCAGTCTTAAAGTCACGTTAACTATTTACTAATTCTGTGTACACTGCTGTCTAATCGCATCCATCGTTACAAGCGGCTGTGATAAACTAAACAGAATAAATAAGTAATTCAAACTACAATTCAGAGACATTCTGTTGTTTTCATTATTTGCACCAAAGGCTTGTTCAAGATGCATCTGAGTGGTTAAAAGCTTAAAGAATAGTCTGCTGTCTAATCACACTCCAGGCTAGGGCTGCAACAAACAATTATTTGAGAACTGATTAATCTAACAATTATTAGACTAATCCTTTATTATTTCACTAATTAATAAGTAGACTTTGATTATTAAGCTTTTGCATTTTAGTTTAAAGTATTGAGCTATATTCTAACAAATAAGGCTTTTGGAAGAACTTCAGTTTTGGAAAGTCATATGTAATCACAATTTAAAATTAATTTATATTTATATATATAATTATAATATTTATAATTTATATATATATATATATATATATATATATATATATATATATATATATATATATATATACACACACACACATATATACATATACATATACATATATACATCGTATTTTCAGACTATAAGCTTTTAATTTTTTCATAGTTTGGCTGGTCTTGCGTTTATAGTCAGGTCGCGACTTATTTATCAAATTAATTTGAAATGAACGAAAAGAAATGAACCAATAGGAAACATTACCGTCTACAGCCTTGGCTCTATGATGCTCAGTGTAGACTACAGGAGCTAGTTTTTTCCTCATCATGGCCGTATTTTTTTTGGTTTGATACGACTTATACTCAAGGTACAACTTATAGTCCGAAAAAATACAGATATGTATATATATAATAATAATATAGCATATATATATATATATATATATATATATAATAATATATATATATATATGTATATATATATATATAATATATATATCTCTACCTACCACCTACACACACACACATATATATATATATATATATATGTATATAATATATAAATATATATACACACACACACACACACATATATATATATATATATACACAAACACACAATACGTCAGGTCATAAAATTGGGACTGGGGCAAATTCTAATCTTTTTGGCTCATACACCCCCTGGTTTGAAAGGGAAAGCGAACAAGATTTTTCTGCGGACTTCGGCTTTAATTTGAGGGTTTTAAACATCTAAATCAGGTGAGCGGGTTGGAATTAAACGTTTTTAATGCTCCCTTTTAAGGGACCAAAAATGGGACAGATTAAAATCATAAATCAAACTTTCATTTTTTTACTTGGTTGCTCCCGTCAATTTACAGCCAATCTGGAGTCAATTAGACATCCCAGCCGCTGGGGTTTTCATTGGTATTCCCTGACCTCTACTAACTGTCTTCCAGTTCCCTTTTCTTGGGGCATTTTCCTTTTTGTCTTCAGCAAGTGAAATCATCCAATGGGTTTAGGTGGAATTGACGGCCATTATAACATTCCCTTCCCCTTAAAATCTGTTTGTTGCTTTCCACTAAACTACCAAAGACCATGAAAACAACTGTGGTGGATGTGAAGAACTCCCCTGGTGAAGAAACCCTTCACAACAGTTGGAATAGAACCTCTAAAGGGGGGTGTATGTGTAAAAGTCAACAATCAAGAAGACTTACCATGTGAATACGAGGGTTACCACAAAGATTAAACCACTGGGTGAGTCTCAAAACAGGAAGGCCAGTTGGTTTGCCAACAACATTAAATAAGCCTTCCAGTTCTGGAACAACATCCTTGGACAGATGAGACAAAAGTAACTTGGCAGGTGGGAAAGAAGGTATGGAGAAAGGAAAGGAACTCTTGATCCCTCATCAGTGAAGCATGGTGGTGGTAGTGTCTGGCGTGGGCATTGGCCAATGGAACTGGTTATCTTGTATTTATTGATGATGTGGCTGCTGACAAAACATTAGGATGAATTTGAAGGTTGGGCAATATTATCTGCTCATATTAACCAAAGCTTCAAAATCTGTGGCGCTTACGGTGCAGATGGACAATGCCGAAGCTGCTGAAAGCACAAAGAGATTTTAAGGAAAGATGGAATGTTATGCTGGCAAGTCAATCACCTGACCAAATCCGATTGAGCATGCATTTTCACTTTAAGACAAAACTGAGGAAAATCCCAAGAACAAGCGGGAACTGAAGACAGTTGCAGTAGAGGGGCAAGACACCACAGGGATGAAACCCAAGACGCTGATTCTAATTGATCTCCAGACTTCAGGCTGTAGTGCTCAAGGATTTGCAACAAAGTATTAAAAATGAAAGGTTTGATTTATGATTGTTAATCTGTCCCATTACTTTTGGTCCCTTAAAAAGTGGGATGTCATTACAACTTATAATTCCCACACCGTTCACCTGGTTTGGGATGTAAATACCCTCAAATTGCTGAAGGTCTGCAGTTAAAGCACATCTTGTTTGTTTCATTTCAAATCCATTGTGGTGGTGTATAGAGCCAAAAATAAATTTGTCCGATTCCAATATTTATGGACCTGACTGTATATATATATATATTATATATATATATATATATATTTCACACCCCACACACATATATATATATATATATATATATATATATATATATATATATATATATATGGCACCAATGTTGATGACGAAAAATTTCATTATCATTTTAACAGCTGATTACCCGGACAAAATGAGACTTGGGACAAGACAACACACCAACCTAAGGCCGTCCAATTCTACAGCCCTTCCCCTTGTTTCCGGGTGTTCGATTTCTCTTTTGGTTGGAGGGGGGGAAAGGAAAAGGGCCAGATAGCCCCTCAAGCGAGATTTTAGGGACCACACTTCAAGCGAAGGGGGTATGGAATTACTCCAGCAACATGGCTGCTACAGAAACAAAAGACACATAAATGTAAGCTTTTTGGCATAAAGATTTTAGAAAAGTAATCATTTGTTTTATATTCATTTCATTGTGGGAAGTGTTGGCCTAATGTTTGGAGGTTGGATCCCAATCGAAGGGTTGTGGTTGAGTCTTGGACCTCAGGAATTGTGGGTGGCGGTAGTGCATGAACGTTCCTCCACCTTCACACGACTTGCCCCTTGAGCAGGGCAGAACACTCTCCCGGGCGCAGCTAAATGGCTGCCCACTGCTCTGGGTGTGTTTCACAGGTGTGTGTGTGTGTGTGTATTCCTGCTCTGTGTGGTGCACCGGGATGGGTTAAATGCAGAGCACAAATTCTGAGTTGGGTCACCATCCGGCTTTGAATCTCACTTTACTTCACTTCACTTCAATTATGAGTTCATATTAATGGTCTTGTTACTCAAAATGTTTGCAAAATTGCTAATGTTGCTAGCGTCATATCATTACAGACTGCATGAAAGGTGCCACAGCATATTCTGATAGGGCAAACTGCCGTGAGCATTGATGGGGCTAATCCTCCATATAATTAGAAATCAAAACCATTTTTCTCAAATATTTACCTTTAAGAGAGAAGAGAAAGGAAATTGGGTATATTCGTCTGTGGATTTTCTTTTTTGAATTGAGTTTCAAAACAGTGATTGTATCCTCGTTGCTGAAAAAATATAATGGCGATTCAATATTTAAACTCATTTAATAAAGTCGTGGGGCAAGCGTTGACAAGTTTATCTTCTCTGGATGGTGAGCTGGCGATTTCGATTAATTTTTTGGGTGTAAGCGGCTCATTAAACGATAATTAATCACACCAGCCACCAGTATATTGTGTTGAAGACTAGAAGGCAATGATGAGCGTGTGGCGTCATGGGTGGTGTCCTAATCCTTGGGAATTTTTTTTTCTCCCCTACCCTGCACTGTTTTAGGGACAAGGGAAGGGGTAGAGAAGTATAAAAAGAATTGGGTTAGACCTAAGATGGTAGAATGGTAAATCATAGATTGGGTTGGGGCTACCACAATATGATGTTAATTGCAGACGGATCAGACTGCTGTTTTTTTTTAACCTGGTTTGGCTTTATGAAGATTAAAAAATTTATTAAATTTATTACAAAAGAAAAAGATTTGATTATTCTACAATGGCTTTGTAACCACAATTCAACACATTTCTGTTCAAGCACCTTGAGTGGATTTTGCATAATAGGTTTAAAATCCTATCATCCGACTCTACTTTCTTTGGTAAATGTATTCTTTTCATGCGAGTTTGTTTTATGCTTGGACTAAATAAAAAATATATATATTATTTGTTAAAGAGGGGTGAAATGCTATTTCATGCATCGAGTTTTTACACTGTTAAAGAGTTGGATTCCCATACTAAACATGGACAAGTTTCAAAAGAATTGTTATGCGTTTGTAGGATATTTTGTTCAAAAAAACCTCTTCCGGTTTGTCTAAGTTTGGAAAGTTTTTTTGAGTAAGGGTCTTGTGGCGTTAGATGGAGAGGAATTTCCTTATAGGTCCTGTGCAGGCTCTTCTGCTGGAAAAGGCCTCCATAAAGCACGAAAAACTGAGCACAGACATTTACTGATCAGAAGCGAGACCTTGGAAGAATCCAAAAAAAGTGTTTTTTTGTTGCCAGGGAAAGAAACCCCACGGGTACCAAAGAGCAGCATTAAGGGACCAGTGGATGGGTTTTTTTTACAGGCATCAACGGGTTTGCAAAATTTTTGTTTGTTCCTGCATTTAAGAGTTGTTTTAAAAACAAGGCCCAGTTTGGCCGGTTGCTCGTTTATTTCGGAAATGCGTCCTCACGAAAAAAGGTCCCGACTTTTTGGAACCTCCCGGTGAGTAAACTCTTCAAATATCTTGTGTTGTTCGCTTCTGGTAAAGCAATCAAAGTAAAAACTGCGATTTTTCATTAAACACACTTTCCCATTACACAGAAAAAAACGAATAAAGTGGAACTTAGTCATTTTTTCCAAAACCGTAAAAATATAAACATTTTCATACAACCACATTAGGACTTCATTTGCGTCCTCTTTTTAAATTTCGCCTTGGATCTGTTCACATCTTAAATGTTCTCCACAGCTTCCGCTCTGATTATTTGAAAGCTCCCAACCTCCGCCTCTAGGTGCCCGTGTTTTCGGGAAAAAATGGTGACTATCTTTCTCAATAAAATAATAAAACTAAAGACTTTTGGGTTAGAAGGATGCGTACTCTCTAAGGTCTCAAGTTAACAGGATTTGGGTGAAAACTTTTTCCCCCCTTTAAATCTGCCAGTGCTCGTCTGGACAAGATGAGTTGATTCCAGAGCAGATTTTGACAGGCAAATTTCCTGTGATTAAGGCAATGCCGAGAACGCTCCATTGGGAGGTTCTGGACTATTTCTCAACTAAACTTGGGGATGCAGTGTGGATGTCGGGGTAGATGTTTTATAAGGATAAAAGAAATGGTTCAGCATTGAATGAAAGCGAACCTTTTGTGTCTCAGCATCTTCTTGTTTGACTCTGAATGTTTCTTCTCTTCCTCTTAATCTCCTCTTTTAAACTCCATCATAATATTGTCCCCGTGGTCCCGGCTTCTTCCCGGGTTTTCGTCTGTTTGGACAATCTGGGAAATGTTTAAGAAGAGAATAATTAACAGAAAGAAAAAAATAAATAAACTCTTTGGGCTCGGAGGTAATCATTCTGGAAACCCTCTCTTAATAATAGTGACTGGTTTTCTAGAAGAAGAGTGTTAATCACTTCTGCCTGAAATATTTAATACTGGGACATTCTTTGTTTAACATTTTTGGCTTCTTAAACATTTTAATTTTTTTCTTTTTTTTTTCATTCTCAAAATAGGGGAGAATTTCTTTGGAATGGAATTGGTCAAATCGTGGACTCAAAAAATTTTTTGTTTTATTTTCAGACATTGGCCGAAAATTTTCACCGTTGAAATATAGATGTTATCCAAACATGTTAATAATTAAATGTTAAACAATAATGAGCTTTTCTTAGATATACTGTATTTCCCTTTTTTATTTTAAAAAAATAACAAAACAATTATTTTGAATAGAATTTTTAATTATTAAATTAACAATTAAAAAATGTTTTGCCAATAGGGGTTTAAACAGGGCGAAATAACTTTTTTGCTAACTAAAAAACTGGTTTTCCAAATTTTAACCACACGCATTTTTAATGTTTTTTTTTTTGGAATTTACCTGATTAAAGTTGAATTGGTGTGCTAAAACTTCGAACTAGATTTACAACACTTTTAAATATAAAACCCTGTAAACACCCAAATCAAACTACAAATGTATAACAATGGGTCATTATTTGCTCTGATAAGATTGTGTGTAAAAAGCTCATTTTTTAAATCCATGTATTAAATAAAGACATAAAAGTAGCTTCTTATTGCATAATAAAATGGTGGATGTAGAAGATTAATAAAAAGTGAAACTGAAAAAAAAGCATTAGCTTAAAACCTGTCTGTTTAATCAGAATAACTCAAATTACTTGCTTTTTCAAGTTTGCAATGAAAAATGGTCGTTAAAAATGCCCATGGTTGCATGGACAAAGTTCTTTAATCTACATTAAAATTTGGGGGAAAGTTCCTCTCATCCATAGAACCCGTTTCAGTTTGTTTATTTTTTTTTTCTCAGGCCCTAATAATGACTCTGGTTTAGGTTGCAACTCTCTTTGACCCTTGCCAGATGCCATTGCTATTAAATATTTTTAGTTTACCGCCAGACGGATTTTTATATATATATATATATATATATATATATATATATAATAATATATATATAATTTATTTTTTCAATAATTAATAAATTTAACGAACATTTTACGGGAGGTGGTTGTTTTTCAAAATTTCAGTGTTTCGCAAAAAAAAAAAATTGGAAAAAACAACAAAATAATGGGATAATTGTCAATTCTAATTAAAAGAACTATCAACTAAAGGTTACTAAGGATTAATGGCTCTGGATTCATGAATATTAATAGGTTTTTGTCTTCGAACTGATTTGCTGAAATCAAAACAGAAGGGCGAAAAGGTGGCGTCTACCAATGAGACTGGCGTTCGCGTTGCTTTGCCACTACTGGAAAACCGGCTTTCGAAGCTGAAGACTTCCATAAAGGCCATTTCAACAGGACAATCAACAAGAATATTGTTTAAATTGCATCAATCCCTTCTCTCTCCTCTCTCTCTCTCTTTTTTTGTGGGGAAGCGGCGTTTGTGCATTCCACTGAGTTTATGGTCATTAAATACAGCTGGCTCATTTCCTTGGGTGAACGGGAAATATCACAGATCCCGACGAAGGTGAAACTCTGAAACCCTCAGAAAGAGTCAGGGTTGGGAATTGAAAATATATCTGACTGCGGAAATGGATAGCTGTTTCTTCCTTTTGTCACTGTCAAGCACAAGGCAACACTATGTGCATTAATACTCATGGGAGTTTAGTTCATCTGTCCACTGCAATATGGGTTATTTCAGATGCTTTTAAAAGCGTTAAATTATTCAAACCCGAAAATTGGCTGTTGATCATTGTATTAAAAAAAAAATAAATTCTCTCATCAATCCCATTTTTTGATCAAAAAGTACAAATTTTTTTTAATATTGTGAAATTTTTACAATTTAAAATAATTTTTATTAAATTTATCATACTTTAAATTATTTTTTTAAAATAAAAAATATTTATTTCTGTGATGCAAAAGCTGTTTTAAGGATCATTTATTCCTTTAGAAATTTCTAATGATTAATTGATGATGATTCATTATAAAGTTGGCAGTTCCCCCCCCCCCCCCCCAAAATTGGCCGAACTGTTTAACACCAAATTTGATAGAATTTAAAGATTAATTTTAAATGTCGGGTTTGGTTTACATTTCACGAAGGGGTTTGGTTTAAAAAAGCAAAAAATTCGGATCACGGGGAATAAAATTATTTTTTAAGTATATTCAAAAGAAATACTATTATAAAAGGGTTATAAATAATTTTTTTTTAAATTTACTTTTTTTTCTGTATTTTTTGATCAAATAAATGGGGTTGATGAAAGCAAAAAACCTTTCAAAAACATTAAAATATAATGTTTCAAACTTTTGGTCGCCTTATATTTTTTTATATATTAAGTATATATATTATATATATATATATATATATTATATAATAATGTACTATATATATATTTTAAATTTTTTTTATATATATATATATATATATATATATATATATATGTTTTTATTTTCTCACCTCACAAAAATAAAGTTGCTGTGAAAATTTTATTTAAAATGACGTCAACTGGGTGGAAAAAGGAAAGGGGTGGAACACCAGTGTTTCAATGCATGTTTATATATATATATATATATCAATTAGAAAGTTTCTATATACCCTAAATCTTTTTTCTATTATAATTTCCAAGTTTATAGACCCAACGGTGGAAAATTTGGCTTAATTGAAAGCTTTAAGTGATCAACATTTAACTAGTTCCTTCTTCAGATTAACATAACTTTTTTATTATGTCAAATTTGTTTTACATTTTTTTATGATGGGACAAACATTTACCTGATATAGCCTAACAGGGGTGGAACTTTGAGGCACAAAGGATAGTTTAAAAAAAAAAAAAAGGTAATTAGAGTTGCTTCCTCGTTTGTGAAAAAATTCATGGGAAAAATAAATA
Organism: allo-octoploid hybrid of Carassius auratus x Cyprinus carpio; assembly: GCA_024542945.1. Classification (NCBI taxonomy): domain Eukaryota; kingdom Metazoa; phylum Chordata; class Actinopteri; order Cypriniformes; species allo-octoploid hybrid of Carassius auratus x Cyprinus carpio. Next base: position 25,021,434 of record CM045073.1, on the reverse strand, counting down.
TTCCTTCATAAAATGGTCTAAATGAAATTCAATCCAGTTTTGGAATCCCGGAAAGTATTACTAACAGGGGGAAAATTACTTCAGGGTGGTATCGAGAAGGGAAAAAAAAAAAATCATATTTTCACCTGTTTATAAAATGATTATTGGCGGTTTAGCTAAATCAAACATAATTAAAACTTATTTAGATTTTTTTTTTTTTATCTTTCTTTTATATTTCTTTGGGAGTTGATTACTTTGAAGGGACATCTAAAATTTAAATCTATATCAGCGAAAGGTGTAAAATACAAAATAGTATTTATAATTTCTATTATTTTTAAGTGGTAAAAGAACCTAAATAAAATTAAACCATATCTTTAATACCACTTTAAGGAAAAATAGTTAAATAAAAAATGGGACTAAAGTCATTATAACAGGAATAACAATTGGTTTTTTTAATTTTCTAAATTTGAAGTTTTTTTAAATATGTGCCTTTTAAAGCTGTGGTCTTGTGTAAAGCTCCCTACTGGCATCATGGGTCCCCCGGGAAGGTTTCAGGGGTTTGATCCAGGATCTGGGCAAAGGATTTTTTTTTGGTAAATAAATAGCTTCGTTGCCTGGGCTCTGGCTCAACACAAGTCCCAAGCGGTGTAAATTCTCCAATCAACTTCTACTCAGTATCACACACTGGTAAGGAGTCAGTCAAATGCCTGATTAAACAAAAAAAAAACACAAAAACTAGCAAACAAATTAATAAAATTAGGCAAATTAAGGGGACCTTAATATTTGGCTTTAAGATTTACATTCAATATTGTTTTGTAAATTGCATTATTAAAATACATTCTAATTTCAAAATCATTTTGCGTTGTTTTTTTTTCTCTTGGCCCTGTTTGAGCAGCAGATGTCTCAACGTGCCCGAATCAAGGGTTGAAACTTTTAAAGGTCAATTGACTCAAGTTCTTTTTAATACGCCAGTGACTGAATTATTAGTGTTATATCGCATTCCCCGGGGCGAAAGAGACCGCCTGTTCTTTACTAATGTATGGACGCGCTTAACCCGGGTTTGTTGGTTTTAGAATGTAAATTATATATTAAATAACCGACTTCATTTACAGTTGCTTTGAAAACAACAAAACATCCAAGTTAAAACTATTTAAACCCCAACTGCAAAACACAAACCTGGATCCGAATCACCAAAAGGACGGCGCGGGCCTTGACGTCTGCCAAAAAATCAAAAAAAAGCCCGCCCGCCCTTTCCAAAATCCAAAACTCTTGAATTTTTCAAATGATATAAATAGAAAATGTTTATTTTTTAAAATTATATATATATATATATATATAATATATTTGAATATATTTCCTTTTTGTACTAAACAATTAGGAAAAAAAATTGGATATTAAGTATAAATCAAGGTTTATCTAATAATTTAGTTCACCAATATTTAAACTTTTTTTTAAAATAAGCAAGTTTAATTTTCCATAATTTTTTTATCCTGGTTTAATGTTTTAAAATGATTCCTTTTTTAATCCTGTTTCATGACTTTACCTCAGTTTAAATCTAATTAACATTAACTTTAAATTTAATTGACAACTTTTAAAATGAAATAAAGTGCACCTACAATTACAATATGTGACTGAATAAAAAGAAGACAAGAAACAGTAAGTGTTCCTGGGTCTCAGAGGGTGTTTATTATAAAAAAAATGAAGGTTAAAGCACATAGGTTGGCAATTGGGGGCTGGTGTCCTGTAAGTTTTTGCTGTCCTGTAAAGTTATCAAAAATTGATTTAAATATATTTCCGGCTTTAAAATCCATCAGGTTAAATTAATGTTTTCATTGGCGGTCAAGGTACGTGTAATCGGCAGGTATATCAAGGCCGATGTTTTTAAACATTTCCGACAAGAGATAATATCAGAGAGAAAGTTTCTGGTAGTCAGTAAAGAAGAATAGGAACATTTACATTGTTCTTTTTTAAATGAATCAATTGGTGGAAAATCAATAATGGTGGGGTTTTAATTCTAATCCAAAACGAAAGGGGGGTATGAGGGGTAATGAATAAGGCCCCCTGGCTGGAGTAAATTTTGGAATATCAGGATGAAACCGGGCCTTTTAGGTTGGGATATAGCAGATGGGCCCAGGCGGGCCAGGGAAATAAGAGTCTACAAATGCAAAGATATAAGTATGCTAACGTTTTATCTTTAAAATTCAAACCTTGGGGGTTCCTTGGCTTGGCTTTTAAATCTAATATCACAGTTTTGGAAAGATTTCAGAACTTTTAATAGATGCAGATATCTCTTCCTTTCCGGATGGGGATTTTGGGGCAGATATATTCAGAACTATGGGCGCATTAATAATTTTAATTGCATCAAAATGAACTTTGAATAATTGGATGATATTCAAATTAATTATCAAAGTGATTATTCACATGAGGTGGTAAACATAATTAAATTGCCTAAAAAAAATCAGTGGTCTAGATAATATTTCTGCTGAACATTTAAATTGGAAGGATAGCCCCTTTATTGCTTCGTTTGGCCTCTTGATTCATTGTGTGTTACCAGACTCCATGTTGTCTGTTCTGTTGAGTGCCAGTTATTAAGAACAAAACTGGAATGGTAGGCAACTTAGATAATTATAGACCTATAGCTTTAGCTAGTATCTTGTCTAAAGTGCTAGAAAAAATCTTGCTGGATAGGTTATAAAACAAGCCCAGAGACCCATTACCTCCACCCCCAATTGCACACTTCTGTGGGTTGCGTGAGTCCAGCCACCCTTAAGGATCTCAGGACCGCGGAGATGTTCCATATGCAGCTGCCAATCATTACTGTGTATAATGATGTCCATCGAGATAGGCAGCGGCTGTCGCCAATGGCGCGAGAATCTTGTCCATGAGGCGCTGAAAGGTTGCGGGGAGCCACAAATAACAAAGGAAGGGAGACAAATTGTAGACCGAACGGCAGTGGTGAAGGCCGTTTTCTTTGATAATGGCATAGGGGATCTGCCAATACCCTTTTGTTAAATCCTGTGTCGAATTAAAAGCGAACCAAACCTAACTGATCAACAACCTTGTCACTTCGGGGCATTGGATAAGCATTGAATTTTGACACTTTCGTTCACCTCTTCGATAATTAAAACAGAAGCGGACCGAGCCGTCTGTTTCAGGGACTAAAACTATCAGCTCACCCAGTCACTATCGCGATTCTTCTTTTACTCCCAAAGCATGGCCGTTAATTCATCTTGAACCACCTTTTTTTTTGTGTTAGGGTAAAGCGATAGGATGGCTGCGCACTCACTTCCCAGGGACCGTTTGATATGGTGCTGTATGAGATTCTGCAACCGCGCAGCTTGAAAATATGTCCACAAAATCTGCTTGCACACTTGGCTCTATGCGTGCTGCCGCGGTGAGACGATCTCCCCAGGGACAAGTCGGGGTTTGGTTTGACAGCTGCTTCTGGTCTAGAGATCATCCTCTGCTGAAATTGTCATGGCTAAATCAGCGAGGTCACCTCATTCCACCATTTTAGGAGATTGAGATGATAAATTTGATGTGAATTCCCTCTATCGATTGCACCACCTATGTCGAGATCCCCACCGAGTGTAACCTACAAATGGTAAATGGGTAATTTAGAACTGGATGTTGGAAGTAACAGAAGCACTTTCTCTCCCAGTGCAATGGAGGCACTCGCTACCCCTGTTGTCAGCCGACTCTGCTTGTCTTGAGCCTGAGACAAATTCTCCATAGACAGCCACCCCAGGTGTGAGTTTTGCTCGAAGGTCCATGACAGTACTGATTTTCACTCTGACTGATGACATCAAAGCACACCTGGGGCTGAAGACCATAGAGAAGCTAGAATGGGAAAACCCTGTGGAGGCTTGTGGAACCTCCCTTTTACTGAAACAATAGGAGACTCGAGCCATTTGATCCCAATTTTTGGCGTCCTCCTTCCGCGTGCTACAAACCATGGATTTCAGTAATGCGTTAAATCGTCGTTCCATCAAGCTGTCTGTTTGTGGGTGATAGGCGCTGGTGTGAATCGATTTATTGCCCAGTAGTTCATGTATGAGCTCAAAGCTACCATACATGACATAAGCGCCCGTGCCCTGGTCTGTGAGGATCTCTTTGGGGATCCCCACTTTCGGGAGATCACTCGAAACAGTGCATCCGCCACACTCTTTGCAGAGATTGTGCGGCGTCACTGCTTCTAGGGTATGCGTGTTAGCATAGTCCACGAGAACTATGCAAAGCGTATGCCTGTGTGCATGAGCGTTCTAATGGCCCGATGAGGTCCATACCAATTCTCTCGAAGGGGACCTCCATCAGTGGATAAGGAAAGAGAGTGGTTGGTCAGGCTGGAGATGCCGTCCATCGATGGTGCAGATCCGGTCGTCGCTTTTAAGCATCTCATCAGCGAGACTGCTCCAGTGGAAAGTCATCTAGCTCAGGGACATGAAAGTCCGCTCTCGCTCGCTTCCTCAGCCTGTGAAGGTCCCGAACTGCATCCCAGCCTGCGACATCGCTTCTCCTTTTCCCTGCCCTGTCTCCCAAGAAGCATCCGACGCAATAACCCCAACAATTGTGTAAAAGCTGGCCAATCTTTCCACAAAATCAGAATGCCTAAGGTGGGAATTAGCTACCACCTTCACTCTATGCGTTTTCCTGGAAACTGAATACTCAACAGGCACTAAAGGGTAGTCCACCACATCCCGTGTAAACACCTCAGCTTTAACCTTGGGCTTGTATCCAATGCCCTCATGTTGCATCAGGCTTTGATGAATGGAGGTTTGGTTACAGCCCGAATCCAAAAGCCTGATATGTACCCCCTCGATACTAACAGGTATTTGGTGCAGACCAGTTTGATCGGGGGCAGCTGCCGGGAGTCGAGAACCGGATCAATGTTCCCACTTCCATCATTGGACACGGTCCAGAAAATGACCTGGATCCCCATCTCCAGCAGGCCGGCTCAGGCCTTCCCACTGGCTGGCAGAAAAATGGCAAAAGATTGGTGGAGAGAGGGAAAAGGGCGATGGACCAGTAGCCCCTGCGCCTCCGTGTCCCTGGTCTGTTCCCTGGAAAGCCCCTCCCCACTGTGGGACTCGAGGGAGCGTACTCCAGACCTGGGACAGGAATAGGGTGGAGGGAAGGGAAGGAGAAGAGAGACAGAGGAGAGCAAGCTAGAAATGGGTTCGCCACCCGGCACACCACCAGATGGTCTTCAGCCAGCTGGATAGCCAGCGTCAGCGGCGTCGAGCCGGTGGCACTAGGCCTACTCGATCGCATCCCAGGTAGCCGAGTGATGAACTGTTCCAGTACCACCAGATTGACCACTCCCTCGCCAAGCAACCACCTGCGGCAGAAGTGTCCCAGGAGCTGTTGGGCCATCCGCGAAAGCAGCTGCTGGCGCTTCTCCCGCTCCAGCTTTCCGCCTTCCCAGCGCTTACCTCGCCACAGGGTTAATTGAGTTTATTACTTCAACAGACAATCAGTTTGGATTTAAGACAAACATGGCACTGATGTTTGCATCTATACATTAAAGGAAATTGTAAACAGTATAGTAAAAAAAAAAACTCATCAGTCTTTATGTGTTTCATTGATGCATCTAAAGCTTTTGATCAAGTTATTCTCTAAAATGAGACAAAAGCCCTATTGGGACGAGGACTAGTTTTACAGGGGTCATTAGAGAAATCTGTGTTACACAGATGTACTTGAGTGATTTTAATCCCGTCCGAATCTGCCGGTCTGTGTTTTCTCACACAACCTCTGTGATAATTCCAGAACAAATGACCTACTGTTTTCAGCAAACTCAGTGATCCTCTGAGAAAGCGAATCCCGTCCAATCAGAATGTCTGTGATTACCGGTGATATTTTTATTTCACGCGTTTCCTTTTGTTTTTGGCCAAGCGTGAATTACCGTAGATGCTCTTACCGCTACGCATGTTTGATATATTTGCTTACGGCAAAGAAATAATAATAATAATAAAATCAAGAGCAAGATCAAGTAAGCGGTTAATACGCTATTGTTAATATCAGCATAAGGTAAGATTACTCAAGTTCATTCATGCACTTAGTTATATAATGTTTTAATTACATTTAATACAAAATAAATAAATAAAAAAGGAAAACAAGTTAAACTAAAGGAACCACACATTAACATGGTTTTGTTATACCTAGCCATTTAGTATTTATTGTGTAATAATACTGAGAGCAATCATTCTGAATGAATGCTATGCAGCATACAAGCCTATGTCTCTGTGGCCTAGATGCACAAAACAGACCCTCCCACCTCTGTAATAAACAATGGGCGAGCGACACTGAACCCACAGCCTGGGTAATGCGCATATAGCAGTACTCGTTCCGTATCTCAGGGAACCCGAGGGTTACGTTAGATGCAGTACGTTCCTTTCGACGATACACACATACTGCGTATGGGGACGAATTCAACGGCTGTGCCACAGTAGAGGAGCGACAAGACTTAACATGAACACCCTGGGGTCCAGAGGATAAGTGAGAGGGCAGGAGCCATGAACCCTTGGCTACAACTGCTAAGAGGGAGCTAGCTCCCTGGGAGGTGGTATGATGACAGAGTCTGCTAGAGCCGTCTAATCAAACTGAAAGAACCGAGCATGCAAGGTCGGGATATCCAAGTTATAGAATCTGACAAAGTGGCGGAGGACCAGCCGGCCTCCAGATGTCCTTGATAGAGGGCACCACTAGACCAGGCCCATGAAGGGGCCATCCCTCTAGTAGGTGGGCTCTAACTCCTATGGGGCATTCAAGGGCCCATGAGGGAGTAACATAGGTGATAGCTTCAACTATCCAGCGAGGCGTTGCTTTGAGATCGAAAACCCTTTGTGCGGCCACCAAAGCAGACAAAAGCTGGTCAGGATTGCCTGAGGCGGCTGCGACTGCTCAATGTAAATCCTCAAAGCCCTCACTGGGCAGAGTAAATCCAGCTCGCTCACCTGACAGCGGAGGCAGGCTGAGAGGGAGGAATACCTGTGCTCTGAATGGCGTGAGAGCACTTTAGAGTGCATGAGCCTTGCCTGGATTTTAAAATGACCTTGAGTCATTGGGCCCCAAACTCAAGGCATGCAGGGGCTCAGCGTGAGGGCCTGCAAATCGCCAACACGCTTGACATCTCTAGAGCAAGTAGCAGAGCGGTTTTGAGCTAGGAGCAAGAGTCAGCTGACCATAGCCGGTTCAAGGAGAGTCCTTTGAGTGCTCCAAGGACTGTGTGAAGGTCCCAAGTGGGGAGCGGTGAGAGGGACATGGGGGCTTCAACCGCCTAGCACCTCTCAGGGAAAGGCACAATGAGGCTGTTTCGACCCACTGATTGGCCAGCAATAGGGAGCATGAAATGCTGCAATGGCTGCTACGTAAACCTATGAGTGTGGAAGGGGTGAGACACTTTTCTAGGCGCTCCTGGAGAAATGCAGTATCGGGAGATACATCACCTCAACACAGTGTTTGTTTTGTGCTAAGCACCAGTCAACAAAGACATGACCATCTTAGGGGCATAGAGGGTCTTGTAGAGCGGGCTCTTGCCTGAGCAATGGTGTGTGCAGCCGCCGGGGAGGCTCAGAGGCTCCCATGAGGGACCATACATGCAGAGCCAGAGTTCTGGCTGTGGATGCCAGGATTGTCCTGTTAGCCTGAGAGAGGGAGGTCCCACCTCAGGGGATGCGGCTATGGGGCTTTCGATGGAAAGCCTGAAAAGCCTCGAGGACAAGCTTGGGTCCTCCAGAGTGGGACCACTAGGAGGACTCGGTGTCTGTCTTCCCTGACTTCGTCTGATGGCGTGAGGGATCAGAGCGTCGGGGAAAAGCATAAAGAAGGAGGCTGGGCCAGTTGTGGGCCAGCGCATTTGTTTCCTTTGAAAAATAAGTTGGGCAATGAGGTTGCTTTCTGAGGCGAAGAGGTCGATCTCTGCCTTCCGAAAATCTCCCAGATTTTGAGAGCGTCTGGGGATGGAGCATCCCACTCGTCCGAGGAAATCATGTCTGCTCCCAGATTCGTCTTGCCAGGTATGTGTTGCCTTGAGCCTGATGCAACCTGGGTAATGTCCATTCTGGTGATTTATAAAGGACACCACTGTCATGCTGTCCGACTGGACTAGGATGTGCGCCCTTCCAGGATTGCCTGAAAGGATTGAAGGGCTCGTTCCACTGCCAGCATCTCGAGGCAGTTGATATGGAGATGGCATACTTCTGTGTGACCAAGGCGAGGCTGGTCTGCTCCTGCACGAACCCCCAACCCAGGTTGGGCCAGATCTGTTGAGAGCACCGTCCTTCTGGAAAGCCGCCTGTGGGGTACTCCCGACTGAACAAACAGGGGTTCATCCAAGGCTCCAGGGCTGCTAGACAGGACCTGGTTGACCCTGATGCTGGCGCCGTGCCGCCAAGCATGAGGTGGGACCGGAGTTTCAGCCAGTACTGCAAGGGCCGTGAGTAGGGAGGCGGAGCTGTAAAACTGGGGAGGCGGAAGCCATCAGCCCCTAGCATCCTCTGAAAGAACTTCAGAGGGAAACAGGCTTTGTTCTTGACAGAGGCCTTGAGCTGCTGAGTACCAGCGCAGCTCTGGGTGATATACTTGACCCTCATATTGACTGAGTTGAAAACTGCTCCCAGGAGCGTATCGTTGGCTGGGGAGCAGTGAGCTCGTGGCTGAAGAGTGACCCGAGTCCCTAGGCACTGTAAGTGGCTCAGGAGCACTGGTCTGTTGGGGTCTAGCTTCGGTTGTGACTGGGCTAGAATGGAGTCAGTCGTCGAGATAGTTCAGAATGCAGGATTCCCATCTGTCTCCAGAGGGAAAGCACCTTGTTCATGCACTTCATGAAAGTGCGGGAGCTAGAGACAGCCCAAAGGGAAGGACTGTATATTGGTAAGCAACACCCTCGAGCCTGAATCTCAAGAATGCTCTGTGATGGGGGGCTATCTGATGTGAAAGTAAGCATCTTTCAGGTCCAGCGAGAAGAAGCCAGTCCTCGGGGCAAATCTAGCGTGAGGATCTGCTTCAGTATCAATATCTTGAACTTCCGTTTCATGAGGGAAAGGTTAAAGTGTCTGAGGGTCTAAGATGGGTCTGAGACCGCCATCTTTCTTAGGGACAAGGGAAATACGGCTGTAGAACCCCGATCCGCTTTCTGAGGGAGGAACTATCTCTATGGCTCCCTTCCTTAACAGCGTCGTGCCTACGGTCAATTGGAGGACCTGTGCATGTAGGAACTCACTTGGCAGGGGGTCTTGAGCGAACTGCAGTGAGTAGCGGTTTTATTATCCCAACACCCACTTGGACACTCGGGATGCTCGCCAGGCCTCGGCCAGCGTGACAAAGGGAGCTGGATAGTGTCGGATGGCAGACCGCTGATTAGGAGCCTGAACACTGCGAGGTGTGGAATAGGAAAACTGCTCTCTTTTGAAAATGTGAAAAATTTATTGTGTTCGCCATAACAACAGCGCTTTGCTGGAGCCTTAACAACAGTGGAACCAGGTCGCATCAGCAGACAGGCGAGAGAGCTTCTGGGGTGGTCCGCCGCGGGACTTTGCCCCTTCCTCTTTCTTCCCCAGCATCAGGAGGATTTAGAGGCGCGGGTCCAGCGCAATCCTTTGCCGGGAGCCCTGGCGATCTAAGCGGTTTAAGCGCCTAGTGGGCGAGCTGGGTGCTGCTCCTTAAGGGGGCTGCCTGGGGGTAGAAGGGGCAAGTTTGCTCTGGTGCTAAGTCGGGCAGTCCTGGGGACTTCCGGGCAGAAGTGGGCGCTTAGGCAGGAAGTGTCGCATGGCTTGGGATGACTTCTGTGCTGCAGTGAAGCGTTCTGTAAATCCTTCTACAGCTGGTCCGAAGGGCGCATGGAGAGACTGGGGCATAGAGAAGGCCACTTTGTAGCTCTCCTTAATCTCTGTTGAGGTTGAGCCAGAGGTGGCTGGGCTACGATCAGCACAACCAGGTTGGCCATGGATCATCCGATGGCCTGGGCCGTGGCTGAGGCTGCTCTTCCGATCCACCGAAGAGAGCAGGTGCTCGCTTCAGCCGAGGGACACTGCTCTGAGGCATGAGAGAGGGACAGGGGACGCTCTCTCATTGGAGAGGGTGAGGCACTGCCTGAGCTATGCAGCTCACCCAAATCGGCTGAGCCCCTCTTCCCGCTGTCTTTTCCTGGCGCTCGTGGGAGGAAAAAGACGGGAGTCTGGAGGGGCAGGATTGCTTTCATTAAAGAAAGCAATCCTGGCATAGAGAGCAGATTCCCTTATTGTTCTTCTAGTTTCTGCTTGTGCCTTTTTATATATTATCATGTTTTCCCCAATTGTGAGTTTTCCTTAGAATTTTAAATGCTTTCCTTTTCCTCTTAACTGTTATTGCACACTCCTCATTCCACCATGGGACTATTTTCCCCTCCCTTTTTCCTTTGTTTTTGGAATACATTCTTTTGCAGCATTCTGTATCACTGATATTATTTCTGTATATATTCTTTCATTATTATTCTTTCTTTCATCTTGATCATTTTCAATCCTTCCTCACATATTCTTTCAGATTTTCCCAATCTGCCTTCTCATATTTCCACTTTCCTGTATTTACTTTCTTTATCTTCCTTATTTCATTATTTACATTGTGCTTAATATTGGAAAAATGATCACTACCCACTGTACAATTTAATACCTCCCAATTTATTATTCCCCTAATTCATTAGAAACAATAGTTAGATCAATTGCTAGATTCCCTCCCTAAATTTACATCCATACGAGGTTTTTTGTTCCATCATTTATACAAACTAAATTCTCCTTTTCCATTACCTCTTCAATGACCATACCATTTGATGGTCAATAAACCTCCCATAGTATTATGGGCATTAAAATCCCACACCATATTACCTTTTTCTCTTAATCCTTTTATTGCTCTCCATACTTTCTTGTGTTATTTTTTCACGGATTATAAAGTTTATTATAACATAATTCTTATTTCCAACCCATATTTCTACTACTATATATTCCATCGTTTCCCTTTCTCCAAAACTCTATATGGTATTCCCTCTTTTCAAAAGCTGACACATCCTCCTCCTTTTCCTTCTGACCGATCTCTTCTCACACTTATGTATCCTTTCAAGACAAATTCAATCTAGGATTCAACCATGATTCTTGAATACATATCACATCTGGTTTATCTTTCATTTGGTTTCATATACCCTTTAAATTCTTGTCCATTAGCATGGGCTTCTAGGCATTGCAATTGTAATGGGAGCTAACATACTAGCTACCCTAATTCCTGACTTGACTGAGATTCTGTATGGTTTTCATTATGTCTTCACATTTCAATCCCTTTATATCTAGAAATCTCTCTGCGCTTTACTATTATTTGTAGCTTTCTGTTCTCCTTTCTGTTTAGCTGTACAATTAATTACTTCCACCATAAAGAGCACAAAATTTCTCTTAGTAACTATCATTGCATCTTCTGGTAATCTAGCTTCATCCATTCTTCCTGTATCTTCATTTATTTTCCCATACTCAGTCTCTCAGTTCCACTTTGTCTATATCTATTATTTACGCTTTCACAGCTTCAGCATATGTCCCATTATTCTTTGTCTTTTCCTGTTGAACTTCCACTGCCTTTTCCTCACCTCACAACCTCCATATGCCGCATTGTGATTACCTCCACAGTTGCAACACTTCAATCCAACTCCTCTCACACTTCCCAAATTCATGCTCTCCTCCACAATGGCACACCTCATTTTAGACTTACACACTACGCAGTATGTCCATACGTGACAATTATAACACCTCAAAGGAGGGCTATATACTGCCTTATCGGGTGACTGATATAACCAACTAATCGATCTGGTCTTCTTTTCCTCCAATTTTAGGCGTCTGATAAGCTATCCATTCTTTTACCTTCTCTGCTCATTTGTGTCGGACTGCTTCTATGACCTTTACCCCTCTAAATTTTCTTTTAATTCCTCCATCAGTAACTCCTACGAATTCCATTTATTACTCATGACACCCATGACTCTTGCCCTACAATCCTGTAACTCATTACTATCTTTTTCCCAATTGTCTTTATTTTTATGGCTTTATTTTTTTGTTCCTCATTTCTACACTGTTATCATTAAAGCTCCATCTTGTAGACTTTGCCAAGGCTATCTCTCCTACCAGTTTCAGTTCATGTCAGCGTCATGGATTAACTCCTAAAACTCCTACCTCTCCTTTGAACTTCAGTATTATCCTAAATTCCTATTGACATTATTGCCTCATCCCTCTCCTCTCTAGCTTGAACTATTCATATTTCCTCTACCTTTTTCCTCTTTTTTAACCTTTTTTCCTGTTCTGCATATTCCATTCTACCTCCATATCATCCTCCTCTTCACCTGTTTCTCCCATTTTGAGTCTCTGATCCATTCCCAGTTCGATTTCCTTGATTCCTCGTTATCATGTTTATTTTGACTTATTTGATTGGCCGCCATACGCTCACTCTGCCGTCTACACCACCACCTTCCTGTATCCTCACGCTCTCTTTATACTCCCCAAACTCCATTCCCAGTTCGATTTCCTTGATTCCTCTGTATCTATTTTTTGACTTATTTGAATTGGCCAGTCCACACCGCCACTCTGCCCGATCTCACACCACACACCTTCCTGTATCCTCAACGCTCTCTTTATACTCCCCAAACTGCCCGTCTGCAATCGCCGATCATTGAACACACCTGCTAAAGATTTCCCTTGATTTAGAGCGTCCAGAGTTTTGGGAAGTGACAAGGGCTTACACACTTGGTCCGAGGAACTTCTCCTCTTACTTTGGTTCCCTCTCAAAGTCACTCCGTGACAAACACATGTAGCCTGTCATTTGTTAACATTGCAAGGTGTTACATTTTAGACAACAAGAACTACAGTAATAATAATATTAATCACTATATTCCAGTGTATCAGTTGTTTCATGTTTTGTTTCAACATTTAAGGTGGACTTATTGATTAGGTGCAAAGAGTAGTACTGGTGGTTAAAATAATAGATTAATGCTGAAATAGTAAATTGAGCCTTGTTCCTAGATGGACAGAGAGTGGAAAGTAATAGATCAGATGAGGAGATGGAGATAGAGGAATAAAAGAGGAAAATGTAAGTGACAGAAGAGAGAGGGGAACAGCAAGCCAGAAGACAGAGGCTGGTGAGAAAGAGGAAAATGTAGAGGCACAAGTGTTTTCTATAGGTTTTACTATAACAGCTGTTCTTAATAATTCTGTGGAACAGAGAAGAAAAAGGCATCAGGTTGGGACAATTTAAGACATTTCAGTTTCTAATCCCAGAGTTATTATTAGGTGGAAAGAATTATTATTATTTTTTTTTTTACTTTTAAACTTAAAATTGTCTCTTCTAATCTGTTTCTTTTCAAAAGTACATCACAGCATTTGCTGCGTATCAATACATAATCATCCATATCGACGCGTGAATCGACAAGGAATGCATCACAATATATTGCTGTATTGATATTTTGAACAAGGCCATTTAAACCTTGTTCCATGTGCCCCTTTTATACTTTGAGCACCTGCCCCTCCAAAGGTCTCTGCGCCCTGCATCAGTGGAACATATTACATGGACACATGTTCCTTCATGTAGACATTCGGTATGATCAAAATTAGCTCTGCTCTCTGTGTCTGTCATATGATACTACATGTTCATGCAGACTTTAACTCATGCAGTAAACTTCATCATGCACTAAAACATCACAAATAAATATAAATAATATTAAATTTATTGTCTTGGTTATTTGTGTTTGTTTTGTTTTTTAATTTGGACCTTGAGTCTGTAATAAAAGATTGATTCATAGGTGCTAACACACACACACACACACACACACACAGAGCCCTTATCTGCATCTCAAAGTTTTCTAGCTTCTGGCGAGTATCTTATTATTACGGTTGATTAGACACATACTGTGCAGCCATTAATCTTGGAGAATAGAAATACTGGATTCTTAATATCTGTTATTCACATCTAAGGGTGCTTTCACACTTGGTCCACTTGCTTTAGTGATGGCGATTAGTGAACGAATCGTTCAATTTAACCGGTTCTTCTTAGTGAACGGTTGAACCATTCACCAAATCGAACTGAATCGTTTGAAAGCGGTTCCGCTCTCCAATAAGCATAAATCCACAAATTACTTAAGCTGTTAACTTTTTAACGTGACTGACACTCCCTCTGAGTCAGAATAAACCAATATCCGGGTAATCCATTTACTCAAACAGTACACTGAATGAAATGCTGGAAGACCGAACTGAAGATGAACACGAGCGAGCCAGATAATGAACAAACACCCCACTGCTGGAGCAGTTCGTTCTCGAGTCAAGAACCGGTTGCTCGTTGTTCGGATCACCAGTACACTCAACCGAAATCGCTTTCTGTCGGACGGCGTCCGATTTGAGAACCGATGAGCTGATTCGTTCTCGAGTCAAGAACCGTGCTCGGTTTTGGATCCCAGTACACTCAACCGAGAATCGTTTCTGCGGAGCGTCCAATTGAGAACCGATGAACTGATGATACTGCGCATGCGTGTAATTTTGTAAGTATTTTGTTAAACATCGGAAAGTGTGATAAAATAACTATTTTTTTTTTAGATTAATGTTTCCAATCTGTATATTGTATATAATGTATAGGCCAAATGGGTTTTCAGGAAGTTGGACAATAATTAAGACTCTAAAGACTCTTATGTTTAATAGGAATAAGGGATGATTTATGAGATATCTGTACTGTATTTATAGTTAATGATGACATTCACAAATTGAGTTTGTAGTAAAAAGAACATGAACACGAGTAAAGCAGCTGATGACACTGAACTGCAGCACGTGCGGTTAGAGCGATTCGTTCTCTCGAGTCAAGAACCGGTTGCTCGGTTTTCGGATCATCAGTACACTCAACCGAGAATCGTTTCTGTCGGACGTGTCCGAATTGAGAACCGATGAACTTATGATACTCATAGCTGTCAACCCTCCCGTTTTCCGGGTTTCTCCGTATTTTAGGTCTTTTCCGCTGTCTTCCCGTTTTAGTATTTTCCGTAAAATATCCCGTAATTTTACACTATGGGTTAACTCAGAACACGCATCTATCTGTGTCTGTGAAGTGGCTTGCACTTGGTTGCTTGACCTCCAGTACAGCAGGTGGCAGTAGCTTAGGCCACCATCGAAGAAGAAGACAGTTAAGCCAGGGCGGAAGAAGAGGGAAAGTAGCAGGAAGTGAACTTAGAGAGTAGATGAGTGTGATGTGCGATGATGGATTAAGGCGCGAATGCCAAAATCCTGAATTAATCGCCAACCAAAATTATGTCGATATTTGAGTAAATGGGAGTCCACCTTCCACTACCTGACAAGCAGCCATGTAGGTCCAAATTATGCCTACTGCAAAGTTGTCGTTGTCGGGAAAAACTACGTTTCTCACGAAATTATTATTAATATTAAATTATTATTAATATTACCTTGTTCATAAATAAATCACTTTAACATATCAATTGGTCTGTCATTCTTTAATATATATTGTGTAGTTATAAACCTCTTTAGACTGTTATCATTTGTTTTTTAAGTTTGTGGATAAGAATCGTGTAAAAAAAAAAATCCCTTATTTTGGGGATGGATTCGGGAAATGTCCCTTATTTTCAATGTTCAATGTTGACAGCTATGGATACTGCATCTGATTCAGCGATGAAAGCCAACTGACTCACAGCATGTCTCTGAACCAAAGGGATTCTTTTGGTGATTGATTCTGATTCTGTACTAGTAATGTTATGAGCGGTATTTTGAGGGCTTGGATGAAGGGCAATCTGGCAACGTAAGTTCATTTAATAACAAATACATGAATGGATTATGTTTAGTAAGTGGATCATGGTTTCTGCTGATGACAC
The DNA here is from genome assembly GCA_024542945.1 of allo-octoploid hybrid of Carassius auratus x Cyprinus carpio. NCBI lineage: Eukaryota > Metazoa > Chordata > Actinopteri > Cypriniformes > allo-octoploid hybrid of Carassius auratus x Cyprinus carpio. The sequence continues at coordinate 25,005,596 of CM045073.1, read as the reverse complement.
CTAATTTATTTACTTTATATCTTCAAGACTTAAATCCTCATATGCAATTATTGCTGTTACTGTATTTAGGTGTTGTTGCAAAACTCAAATGTAAACTTTTCATGATTATGAGGTTTTAACTGACTAAAGTTATGATTACTGACTTTATATATTTGAATGTTTGATAGGCGTGAAGCCATTACGTCATTGCCAATGACGTCATTACGTCGGATGAAAGAATCCGATGAACCGGTTTTTAAACCGGTTTATTGAATCGAACCGTCGAAAGAACGGTTGCTGGAAAAGAATCGAACTTCCCATCACTACTTGCTTGGTTTGAACATGAGTTTGATAAGTCCCCTCCCCTGTTGGACTGCGTTCATATTCTTTTATTTGGTTCCAACCGCGGTCGTTTGATTTGGTGAACTGGTTTAAGAAGATCCAGTTACATCTAGTTATTTGTTCTCGAGTGGATATCAGTGTTTGGAACTCGCTCACAACAGACACGGAAGAGAAGACAATGCTGAATAGCGTTGTCGTTTTTGCTATTTTGGACCAAAATGTATTTTGATGCTTCAAAAAATTCTAACCGACCCTCTGATGTCACATGGACTACTTTGAAAATGTTTTATTACCTTTCTGGACATGGACAGTATACCATGCACACAGTTTCAATGGAGGAACCGAGAGCTCTTGGATTAAATCTAAAATAGCTAAACTGTGTTCTGAAGATAAACCGAGGTCTTACGGGTTTGGAATGACATGAGGGTGAATCATTAATTACATGATTTAGATTTTTGGGTGAACTATCCCTTTAAAGGAGAACTTAGCAAAGGAGGCTCGTTCAGCGTTGCTGTCTGTGAGGCAGCGCTCTCTCCATGCATCAAGCACAGCGAGCAAGTAACCTGGGGTTATGTTTTTTGTTTAAAGCACTTATAAATAAAGGTGACTAGACTTGACACAGCCACATCGAAAAAGTGCTTGAATATAGAGAAGAACACAAATGTCTTGTTTATTTACTTTAAAAACAGTTATTATTTATGTAATTATTAATGTAGACATGTATTAAAGGGGACCTATTTTTCAAAGATGTACCATGACCCTTAAGTGTACACACGAATGTGTCTGATGTTTCAGCTCAAAAACACCACATTATTAATACCACACTGTATATTCCTCTTTTGGATGTACCTTTAAATGTGAATGAGCTCTAGCCCCCTTGGTGGGAGAGGGCTGTGACAGAAGCTGTGATTTCCATATACTTAGGCATAAACAATACAGGAGAAGTTCACACAACAATATAACTCTCAAAATGGATCGTTACAAACTGTTTGTGATAACATATCTAGAACACATACAGTAGGTATGTCATATAAAACAATAGTAATAATAATAAAAATAAATATTATTAATTGTGGCAGGGAGTGGTTTAGCTGAAGTCTGCAGCAGGAGAGAGAATCAGGAGGCGAGAGGTAGAGTGAGTGGTTTGGGCAAAATTATCATCACCTGTTTCTTGTTACAGTAGTGGCGTGGAGAGGTATAAACGCCAGGAGAGATGGAAGCAAGCGAGAGAGAGCGGACTGCGAGCAAGCGAACAGAAACCGGAAGTTGTAAAGCAAAAGTACTACTGACCGTGTCAGAATAAGAGTCACCGCTTGGGTGTTTGTAACTTTTAGTTGTTTTGTTAATACACCTGTCAGCAGTCCAGCCGACCCTTTGTCCTCTTCCTTTCATCCCAGAACTTTGCTACACTGGTGCGAAACCGGAGGAAGAAGAACCGTCCACGCCGCCATGCAAAGTCCGGCCATCGCTGCTTGGATATCATTGCCTCCCTCGGTCCTTCCCACCAGAACAACACCAGGCCCTGCTGGACCTGAGAACTGATCAGAGAGGCGTTTCCAGGCCATTGTCCAGGCCCAGGAGGAGGACCACGATAGGTTCCGGAGCTGGATTGATCGGGAAGTTGGCCGAGGCCTCTGGGCGCCGTGGAGTACCGTTGTCCCAATTATGATTCAATTCCAGGGACAAAAGCATAGTGTGGAGGTGGCGGTTAGTCCCCACCTCGAATCTGATAATTTTGGGAGCGAGATTGCGCGTTTACTGTTTTATTGGGGTGGTTATGTGTGGATGCCTCTTGGGGAAATAAGGTGTGGAAGGAGACTGTGCGGGTACAGGTGGGAAACTGAGCCAGGACCGCTGGATTCTGCTTCAGGGGAACCGAAGGAAATCGGAGACTGATTCTCTCGGGCGTGATGACTTTCCTCTGGAGCAGTCTCAGGATGAGACACTAAAACATTTGTTTCAACAGGTCCGCACTCATCGATGGCTGTCTCTCCAACCTGCCCTCCTGCTCTCCTATCCAGTATTTTGCCATTTTAAAAGACCGGTTGTATCGAGTGACCCAAGGCGCCGGACAAAGTGAATACAACCCAATTGTTAATTCCAAAGGAACAGGCAGCAAAGGAACAGGCATTTGGGACAGGCAGCAACACTAAATCGCCTCATGGCCCATTTCTTTTGGCGGGCATTCGCTGACAACATCGCGGGTGGTGCGTCTTGTCGGAATGTCAGTTGGTGAACCCACCGCCGCCCCAAAAGCGCTTTGCGCCTCTTCCCTTAATGCAAGTCCCTTCGAGAGAATTGGTATGGACCTCATCAGGCCATTAGAGCGATCGGACTCGAAGACATCGCTTTGCATTAGTCATAGTTGATAATGCAACACGATATCCTGAAGCAGTGGCCCTCCGCAATATTTCGCTAAAGTTTTGCGGATGCCCTGTTTCATCTAATCTCCGGTGGGTTCCAAAAGAAATCCTCACCGATCAGGGCACGCCGTTTATGTCACGTGCATCGCTGCGAACTGTATGCATTGTTGGGCATTAAATTGATTCGAACTAGCGTCTATCACCCACAAACCGGACGGCCTGGTGAGCATTTAATCGCACAGTTAAATCCATGATCATTAAGTTACGTTCACGAAGAGCTAAAAATTGGGATAGGTGGCTAGGAGCCCTTGTTATTAGCTGGCTGAGGGTCCCTAAGCCTCCACAGGGTTTTCCCCTTCAAGCTTCTCTATGGACGCCAGCCCGGGTGCTCGACGTGCACTGAGAGAAACTTGGGAGGAGGACCATCTCAGGGCAAAAGCGAAATTAGTATGTGCTGGACTTGAGAACAAAACTCCACACATTGGAGCGGCTATCAATGGAGTATTTGTTACAAGCCCAGGACGCCAGAGCCAGCTGTATAACAGGGGAACTAGGTTACGCAAATTTGCACTGGGAGAGAAAGTACTTGTATTACTCCCAACGCGAGCTCTAAATTAATGGCTAAGTGGCAGGGACCGTTTGAGGTCGCTACGACAGGTCGGATCTCGGGCCAGGTGCGTCCCAAATTGATAAGACAGCCACTATTGCGACCTGCCCATGTCCCAAGACCAAAAAGGAGGTAAGGCAGTTCTTGGGGCTGGCGGGATATTATAGACGGTTTATTCCTAATTATTCGGACCTCACCAGCCCTTTGACTGACCTTACTAGAAAGGAGGTGCCAGATACGGTCCAGTAGACGAGCCATGTCAGCAGGCCTTTACTCAGGTCAAGGCTGCTCTGTGTGGCGGGCGTTGTTACACTCTACTGATTTTTCTCTCCCTTTTCTGTTGCAGACAGGCACGCCGGACAGATGGCTGGGGGCAGTCCTGTCCCAGGAGATAGAGGGGAGGAGCGGCGGTGCTGTACATTAGCTGGAAGCTCTCGAAGAGAGAGGCTAAGTACAGCACCATCGAAAGAGTGCCTTGCCATCAGATGGGCGTCCTCACCCTCTGCTATTATCTCCTTGGACGGGAGTTCACCCTTTGTTGGACCAGCTCCGCTGCAGTGGCTTCACGCATGAAGGATACCAGCGCGGATCACTCGTTGGTATCTAGCTCTTCAGCCTTTTAAGTTCAAGGTGATCCACAGGCGGGTGTACAGATGGCGGAGACCGACTTCCTCTCAGAAATGGGCTGGATACGCAGGCGGATGGCTCCCGCCTGAGTGGAGCGTGGGGTATGTGGCAGGGGCGTGGTTTAGCGAAGTCTGCAGGGAGATAGAATCAGGAGAGCGAAGCGTAAGTGAGTGGTTTGGAGCAAAATTATCATCACCTGTTTCTTGTTCCAGTAATTGGCGTGGAGAGAGTATAAAAGCCATGGAGAGGCGGAAGCAACGAGAGAGAGCGGACTGCTGACCCAAGCCGGAAACAGAAACCGGAAGTTGTAAAGCAAAAGTACTACTGACCGTGTCAGAATAAGAGTCACCGTTTGGGTGTTTGTAACCTTTAGTTGTTTTGTTAATAATAAACTTGTCAGCAGTCCAACCGACCCCTTTGTCCTCTTCCTTTCATCCCACGAACTTTGCTACATCAATAATACAAATAATATTAATAACAATGATAATGATTATAGATTAATTATCTATTTTAAGGCTTCTGACCAGGGTGGTCTAAATGTGCTTTCGGTCTGATGCGTTTTAATTTGTATTATTACACATGGCCTTGTTCCTGATTGTTGTTTATCGATACTAATTAATGCTGATCTTGAGTCTGAGCATATAACCACATTTTGTATTTTATATCCTTAATCAATTGCACTGCTATCAGAATAGCCATAATTTCTCCAGTATACTCCAAGAACCATTATAGTAGCCTTTTTCTTAAATCTTTGAGTTATTAACTGCCACCATTACCTGGTCTCCATTTGAATTCTTGAAAGCATATGTGTATATACAGTATAAATATTTATACCCTTTTCATGTTGTTGCACATGCATTGGGTCTTTTTGACACTGTGTATTGCTGCAACCTTTTCATTAACCCTAGCTTTCAGGTGAAGATTCAAGTTGGACTTTTTTGTCAACAATATAAATTTATTTCATTTGGTTTTGCTAATAATCTACATTGGACATTGTTAGCTACATTTGGCAGTTGTTTCAGAAAATCACTGGACAGCCTATTTAAATATGTATTTCACTGCAAACTCCTGACTTATGTTTTTGTATTTTTTATTCATGTATGTACTTATTTATTTAGTTTCAGTGCACTTCTGTTATTTAAGACACAGCAGCGAACAGAGTCTTATTTTTTTTTATATAATAATGAGCGAGATTATAATAATAATAATAATGATCACCTCTGTTTATCAATTTGCACTGGCTTCCAATAGCTGCTCGCATAACATTCAAGGCATTGATGTTTGCCTACAAAACTACCACTGGCTCTGAACCCATTTACCTAAATTTGTTACTTCAGACTTATGTGCCCTCTAGAAGCTTGCGTTCTGCAAGTGACGATCCATTGATTGTGCCATCCCAAAGAAGCACAAATTCACTTTTATGGACTTTTAAATTAAATGTTCCCTCCTGGTGAAATGACCTCCCCAACTCAATCCGAAGCAACTGAGTCCTTAGCCATCTTCAAGAATGACTTAAAACACATCTCTTCCATCTTTATTTTACCCTCTAACTTTATCACTCAATATTCTAATTCTATTCTTTAAAAGTCAAACTCCCTTTCTAATCTTTCTTATTCTATTTTTCTTTTAATTTATTATGCAATTAAATATATGTTGTATGTGTAAAGACCTCTAACTAGCTTGCTCTATTCTTTTTTATTCAGTTTTCTTTTTATTTATTACATTATTTAAAATCCCATGCTACATCTACTGTGTTAACCTAACTGAGACTTGTTATAGCACTCATATTTCATTGCTCTTTTGTTGTTTTTGATTGCTTCCACTGTCTTCATCTGTAAGTTACTTTGGATAAAAGCGTCCTGGTAAAATGAATACATGTAAATGTAATAAATGAAAGAACGACAATGAAAAATGAACTCTGAAAGATGGGAGGGATAACCTTAATCTTAAAAGCGATATTTACTTATGGATTAGATAGTTTAATTTTTATTTTAAGAGAACTGGGCTGATTAAGAGAATTTTGAAAAAAAGCGGGTTTATTTTATTTTTATGTTTTTTATTTATTTATATATTTTTTTCCTCACATTATGAAAGGGTAAACTGGTTCACACTCAATAGGTTGCTACCCGCTATGAAACCGAAGAAGAAGAAGAAGAAGGACCCTGCTGAAAAAACAATAGAAACCATTACAGAAATTCTAATGGTTTCCATTACAAAACCATTACAAACCATCAGCAATTAACCATTAAAACCATTACCAAATGGTTTCCATTAATAGTGTGTTTTGGGCATATTCCATTAGGATTTATTGGTTTGTATTGGTTTCCATTACAAGTTTGTATTGAGTCCGATTTGCACATAATGGTTTCCATCACAGTTTTGTATTGGTTCTGATGGTTCCATTACAAGTTTGTACTGGTCTTTATTAAAACAAATTTAATGGTTTCTGTTGGTTTTGTAATGGTTTCTGTTGGTTTTGTAATGGTTCTGATGGTTCCATTACAAGTTTGTATTGGTCTTTATTAAAACAAATTTAATGGTTTCTGTTGGTTTTGTAATGGTTTCTGTTGGTTTTGTAATGGTTCTGATGGTTCCATTACAAGTTTGTATTGGTCTTTATTAAAACAAATTTAATGGTTTCTGTTGGTTTTGTAATGGTTTCTGTTGGTTTTGTAATGGTTCTGATGGTTCCATTACAAGTTTGTATTGGTCTTTATTAAAACAAATTTAATGGTTTCTGTTGGTTTTGTAATGGTTTCTGTTGGTTTTGTAATGGTTCTGATGGTTCCATTACAAGTTTGTATGGGTCTTTATTAAAACAAATTTAATGGTTTCTGTTGGTTTTGTAATGGTTCGGATGGTTCCATTACAAGTTTGTATTGGTCTTTATTAAAACAAATTTAATGGTTTCCGTCAGTTTTGTAATGGTTCTGATGGTTCCATTCAAGTTTGTACTAGGTCTTTATTGCATATATTTAATAGTTTTCAGTTGCACTTTTATATTGGTTCTGATTTGAATGTTTAACTGATAGCTGGTAATTAGGCCATTAATTAATATAAGTAAATAATTTAAATTATTAATACAAACTGTACACAGGTATTGTCAAGAATATAATGTTTTTATTTATTTAAACTTCATACCAACCTTTCAATAGCAAACAGTTCAGGTTGTTTTGCAAAGAATTAAGAATATGCACCTAAAATCAAAATTATTCACAGAATACTCAACATAGCTGGAATTAACACAAAACCTTGACATTACATTTTATTTTAATTATTGTTATTCATTAATGCATTATAGAAATTCAGGAACTATTAACTGTTTTTGTGGCTTGTAGCTGTCTCAGACCTGCAAAAAAAGGAAAAAAAAGGGACAATTCATTAGGACAATGTACCACATTACCAGTATGTGAGATTATCCATACTATATATTTATATGGCAGTCTCAAAAGTTATTGATTTTCTTTCATGTCTAAAATCATTAGGATTTAAAAAAGAAAATGTTCCATGAATATATTTTGTAAATTCCCTACCATAAATGTATCAACTTAATTTTTTATTAATAAAATGCTTTGCTCTGGATTTGAAATATTTTTCACAATATTTAGATTTTTTAGCACCATCAGATTCCAGATTTTCAAATAGTTGTATCTCAGACAAATATTGTCCTCCTAACAAACCATACATCAATGGAAAACTTATTTATTATTATTATTGAAATAAAATCTAAAAAATAAAATAAAAACAATTATCCTTGTAACTGGTTTTGTGATCCAGCTTCACAAATAGGCTTGAATAATTACATTATCTACTTTTATGGTACATAGTCTCTATTCACTTCGAGTCATATTAGATAATAGGTTGTAGCAATTCCATTCGGATATGGATATGCAAACACTTACCACTGACAGTTTATCTGGTTTATGTCACTGATCTCCTCATCCAGGTATTTCCGTACACTTAGGAGGCGTTTATTTCCTATAAGGTGTGACCTTTTTCTTCAGCTTCTGAGACAGACACTCTTGTTTTGAACACACACATACACCGCATACCACACACACGCACACACATAAACAAAAATTGAAATTCAAGAAATGATGGACTAATCTCAGACTTTAAATCTGACCACTCTCAAGTGGAAATTAAGTACATATGTGACCTGTGCTGGCAAAGTTAGTCACAATGAGCAAAAATCAGTTGAGGTTTTTTTCTCATTAAAAAGTCCTTCAGAATGATGTATAACTGTATATATATATAAAAAAATGACTGAGCTACACCCGTTTGAAGTTGAAAGAGTTGGCAAAGTCAACTCTTTTCTATTTTCTAAAGGTTCCAAACCAAAATCACTGAGCAACATTGCATCTTTTCCTGCAGTTCTTTTCTTAATAATAATTCACTTTTTTATTTTACATCCGAACAAAAGCATTCAAGTAAGAAAAACTAATAATCAAAAGTAAAATCCCTTTATTCATTACAAATAAATTAATTATTAAAACTATAAAAAGCAGTTCAATTAGTCATTCTGTGTATACAGGTGCTCGTCATATAATTAGAATATCATAATTTCAATTCAAAAGTGAAACCTGTATATTATATTCATTCATTACACAAGACTGATATATTTATTTATATCGACAACTAAGGAAAATCCCAAATTCATTATCTTAGAAAATTAGAGTATAACTTAAGACCAATACAAAGAAAGGATTTTTGGAAATCTTGGCCAACTGAAAAGTATGAACATGAAAGTATGAGTATGTACAGCACTCAATACTTAGTTGAGGCTCCTTTCCCTGAATGACTGCAGCAGTCTGGTGGCATGGAGTGGATCAGTCTGTGGCACTGCTCAGGTGTTATGAGAGACCAGGTTGCTCTGATAGTGACCTTCAGCTCTTCTGCATTCTTGGGTCTGATATATCACTACTCAGCAGCAGTACAGTCCTTTCTGAGCGAGACACTTCTGGTTCTGTCTGTTGTTCAGAGTGTCTTGACACAGGAATGCTAGCTGAAACCCATGTCTTGCATCAATCTGTGTGTAGTGGTTCTTGAAGCACTGACTCCAGCTGCAGTCCACTCTTTGTGAATCTCCTCACATTTTGAATGGGTTTTGTTTCCTACAATCCCTCTCCAGGGTGCAGTTATCCCTATTGCTTCTACACTTATTTTCTACTACATCTTTACTACTCTCTATTGAATGTGTTTGGGCCAGAGCTCTGTGAACAGCCAGCCTCTTTAGCTAATGACCTTTTGTGTCTTGCCCTCCTTGTCAAAGTGTCAATGGTGCTTTTGGACACGGTTAAGTCAGCAGTCTTCCCATGATTGTGTAGCCTACAGAGCGAGACTGAGAGACCATTTAAAGGAATTGCAGTTGTTTTGAGTTAATTAGCTGATTAGAGTGTGGCACCAGGTCTCTTCAATATTGAACCTTTTCACAATATTCAAATTTTGGAGATACTGAATTTGGGATTTTCCTTGAGTTGTCAGTTATAAACATCAAAATTAAAAGAAATAAAGATTTGGAATATATCAGTCTGTGTGTAATGAATGAATATAATATACAAGTTTCACTTTTGAATGGAATTAGTGAAATCAACTTTTGATGATATTTTAATTATAGACCAGCACCTGTATTTATCAGGATATATATATATATATAACTGTAATTTGAATGTCGGATTGAAATGAACACTGTTATTAGAGTAGTTAATTGTTAGCATAAGTCGCGACTAAATAATAATAATAAAAATAATAATAATTAGCATGTTTTTGTGTTTTGCTTTGGTACTGAAATTGGTACTGTGACAACACTAATAGTTAGACCTCGATTAATGTGTTCAGGTGCACTGCAGGTTGGAGCAAAACTCTGCATGTAAGTGGACCTTGAGAACAATGTTGAGATCTCCTGCAATATGTTCTGAGCATGCACTATAAAGAGACAGAATGACTTACAACACTGCTGTCCAGTCCTGGGCTGGAGGACCACCGTTCTGCAGAGTTTCTGCTGATCCTTGATCAGCTGCTCAGGTCCAGCTTAACTGGGGTTGGAGCTAAACTCTGAAACAAGAGAAGACAACCAATATTATGAAGTTAAAAAAAAAAAATGATTCAGAAATATGCACAACGTTTGAAAATGCACAAAGATGAGAAGAAAGTTATGTGTTTAATGAGAACTTTCCACTGAAGAATAAGAAGCAATATTAAGTCACAGATGCATTTTATTAATTCTATTAATATTGTTTAAATATGTTACAGTAACCTTTGTGCTTTATCAATGATTTTCAGTCTCTGAAATAGAAAAGATCTATCAGTGCTGAATGGCATCATACATACATCATATGTAATGATATTTAACAAGAGTTCTAACACTGTGTCGTCACTGGACAGCACAACAAAATACAACAGAGCCTTTTATAATCAGTGATGCTCTCTACACTGGATGCGACCGAAACAACAAATCCTGAGACGGTGATCTGATGCCTTTTCCTATTTATGATGTACTGACACAAAGTTTAAATGATTTTTAACAGTCACTTTGGTGTGAGAGTGTGTAGCTTGGAGATAGAGATGTTTTTATGTTTCTGAAATAAGTCTCATGTACACTAAGAAAACTGCATTTATTTGATCATAAATAAAAATGGTAATGTTGTGAAATATTAGTACAATTTCAAATAACTGCTTTATATGTGAATATTTTGTACAATTTTATTCTTGTTTTCACAAAGCATGATTTCTGAAGGATTGTGTGACACTGGAGACTGATGCTGAAAATTCAGCTTTGATCACTTATTAAAACAAACTTAAATAGAAAATAGTTATTAAAAAATGGTAATTTCACAATTTAACTGTATTTTTAATCAAATAAATGCAGCAGTGGTGAGCATAAAGATGTCTTTGAAATACATGACAAATCTGACCCTTACATTTTTGAATGGTGTATGTTTGACTGAATTGCTTACTATTCATGGTTCATAATGTCTAAAATGTTCTTCGACAGGAGATATGACTCTAGAGCACAGCCATCAGCATGGAAGAACCTAGGAACATAAGCACTGTCACAGAGACAACAATATTTATTATACAATGCCAGGTATAAGGCATATCTATAGCAGAGGTGAAATGCAGAGAAAAAAAAATAATTCACAGAATATATAATTTATATAATCATTTACAATAAATATATATATTTTAGTTTTACTTATTTAGTAATGCTCCTACAGCGTGGACATCAAAATGTGTATGTTTTCATCCTCTCGTCAGCAGCTCCCTTCAGAAATGTTAAAATCAGGAACTTCTCCTCGTCATACAGGTTTTTTCTGGCACTTCTGAAATCACAGAACAAGTTTGTATTTATGTGTTTACCATGAAAGATCAAAACCTGAAGGTTTCAGTCCATTTCCGACCTATGTAAGTGATGTAGCGTTATCCGGTTCGTTGAGTGCACATTTTAGGATTAAACAGTGGATACTTTTAAGGTTAAATTAATTCGTTAAGTTACTTCCATTCATCCATTGATATAGATGGAGAGAGAGAGAGAGACGAGAAGAGAGAGAGAGAGAGAGAGCATCTACACACAAGATGACATTAAAGCCCAAACTTTTGCTTTAAAAGAAAGACCCAGTAACTTAACTGAATGTTGTGGGATTCCAATAAAAGACCATATTACTTATTTAGGAATTAAGATATGCAAAGACCAAAAAGAAAGGATAAATCTTAATTACATTCCATTAATTAATAAAGTTCAAAAGAAATTCAACATTTGGCTAATGAGAGACCCTATCTCTAAATGGAAGAGTTTTATTATCCAAATCTGAAGGTTTATCTAGACTAGTATACATTTGAATGGCTATAGACATTCCAAAGCGTATTATTAATGCAATAAATAAATCTATATATAATTTTATTTGGAAAAATAAACTTCATTATTTGAATAAAAAAACACTTTGTAATCCAATTAACCAAGGTGGGCTAAATGTACTTGATTTTGAATTGTCTAACACTATTTTTAAAATCAAGTGGATACAATATTATATTAAGTTCAAAAAATAAACTATGGTATTACATCCCTAATATTATTTTTAAAATGTAGGTGGCATTGAATTTCTTCTTAATTGTAATTTTAATATTAGTAAGCTCCCCATAAAACTTTCCAATTTTCACAAGCAGGCATTGTTGTCATGGATGATTATATACAAACACAATTTTTCCCCTCACAAATGCTTAATTTGGAACAATAAATATATTACACACCAAAATAAATCTCTTTTAGTTAATTGGTTTAGAAGCGATATTTTGTTGGTTTCACAACTTTTAAATAGTAATGGTCAGGTTCTTACCTATTTAGAATTTCTAGAAAAATTTTGCTTCTATATACATATCAAAGAGTACAAGATGGTAATAAATTCTATTTCCTCAGAGCTTAGGAAATTATTAGAAAATGATGTAGATCACAAACCAAATTTAGATTTTAGTCTTAAATTGGAAGGTATAAATATAAAAGAAAAAAAATGTAATAATAATTTTCTTAGAATGATCTGTCAATTTCCTGTGTCCCTTTAGCCATTGGTTTTGGAGATCACAATTTCAAGATATTAATTGGAGACGAGACTTTTAAGATCTCAAGGCGGTTTTGTATAACAAATAAGTTAGAGAGGTATCATTTAAAATTGTTCATCGTATTTATCCTGTAAAGAGGTAATTGCAAAATTTTGTAAAGACATTGACTTGAAATGTGCTTTCTGTGATGAGAAAAATGAGAGTATTGAACATTTATTTTATGATTGTATCTATACAAAATTATTTTGGTGTGATCTGGTTTTTTGTTAAGCAAAGCACGAACATAGAATTAGAACTCAAACAAAAGGATGTTTTATTTTTTTTATGAGTATGCTGTTGATTTCAAAATTTGGTATATTGTAAATTTGCTCATTATATATGGAAAATTCTTTATTCACAAATGTAAATGGTAGGAAAAACCTAATTTTACTCACTTTAAAATAGAAATAGGTCACTATCTGTATACATTAAAAGAAACAAGAAATAACAAGCAAAAATAACTGTAAATTATTTTAAAAGCCCTAAATCTTGTTTTTGAATAATTTGTATTTATTTATGTATTTTATTGTTTCATTTATTATTGTTTATATTTTGATGTAATTGATACGTTATTGCCCTTGTATGTTCTTGTTCTAAAACTGAATAAAAAAAAAAAAATTCCTTGATTAATAAAAACTTCCGCTACTCACAAAAAATAATAAAAAAAATAAAAAAAAATAAAAAAAAATAAAAGCCCAAACTTAATAAATAAGAGCTCATGTCTATCGTTACCTCTTGTATGTAGCCTTACCTTTAGAGATGCTAACGGACTTTTTCTGACGACGCTAAACCATTTCTATAAAGTAAATATTAAACGATGATAATGTATAATTTACATGAAATAAAGTGTCAGGAACACTTTAATGTACTATTTGTGTAATTTAATAGACTAAACTTACCTAAAAAAAAAGTGAAACCACATTGAGTGTCAGCGATCAGCTGTTGACGGTTGGGCTGCCGCTCGTTTCCATGGTGACGTCCTCCGCTCAGTTCTGCGCGCGCGACATTACAGACACGTGGAAGTCACGCGAATTTCACTGTTATTTCACATCTATTTTGGGCTAAATTTGGACCAAATCCGACAGACAAAACAAAGGCCAACTTTTCAAGTCAATTTTGAAGGCCATGACGAGTCGAAGGTGATTTATAAAAAAAAAAAAAAACATTAAATGAATTAAAATAACCTTTCCAAATGACTATGGTGGCAATCCAAGACACTACATACCACCAATAGAAGAAAGCAGTTTACCAATAGAGACCCACAGGGACCATTACTGTGACCATTACAACCAACATAATTCCCATTATAACCATTAAAACCATTACAAATTTTGTAATAGTTTCTATGTTTGTGTGTTCATTTTTTTTTCAGCGTAGCCTACCCACTAAGACCATTACAGTTTTCCAAAGAAACCACTAAATTTATTGGAGTCATAATGGTTTCTACTGGTGTCCAGTAGATACCACTAGAAGTTTCTAAAGGTGTTCTATTGGTCCTTAATGGTATCCAATAGACAATACACGCCACCAATAGAAGAAAGCAAATTACCAATAGAGACCCACAGAGACCATTACAGTGTCCATTAAAACCATTAGAATTCCAATAAGAACCATTAAAACCATTACAAATTCTGTAATGGTTTCTATTGTTTTTCAGCAGGGGACTCTTATTATGGTCTGGCGTTGCGACGTCAAAAGGCTGCGCGCTCTGCCGCTTTATGCCTTTGTTGTAATTCGGCTGAAGAAAGGTTAGTGTTTATGCATTTAAAGTATTTAAATCGATGTAAGCTCTTATGCTGTGTTCACACCAAACGCGAATAGAGCGTCTGGCGCAATGATTTCAATGTTTAGTCAATGCAAAACATTGTCTGCACAGTCTGGAGGTCTCGCGGCGCGAATGGGGCGTTAAGCGCGGCGCGGAAGACGCGAATTCCCATTCGCGCGTCTAGTTCGCGCTAATTGAGAGTTTCACGCGATACGCGTGTAAGCGCGAATGGTGCTTTTGTGCATTTAAGTGTTTGACGCAATTCGCGTCTGCGGCCAGTTGAAAAATTTGAACTTTGGCGTCAATTCGCGCCGCGTTAACCAATCAGCTTTCTAGGAAGGTTTTATTTGGGTGAGGGTTCTAAAATAGCTAATATTAATTGGAGGAAAACATGGTTATTACCATATAAGTACGTATACCGAAGAAAGTGAAAAAGTGCACTTTAAAAGTCTTCATAATATACCATTTGTAATGCATTTGTGTCTAGAATTTTGTGATGTAGCTGATATATGTACCTTCTGTAAAAAGAGATTGAAGATAGTTCCATTTATTTTTCCTCATGTAATGGTTCATCACTTTTCTGGAAAGATTTGAGTGTCTACTGTTTTTCTAAAGTTAAAATGAATTTAATTTACTAATTTAGGATGTTGTTTGTTTTTTTGAAAACCAAACAAATCTTTAGAATCACCTGTTAACTTTCTTATCCTTGTAGCAAGGATACTTTTTCACAAACAAAGAATTCTCTAAGAAAAAAAACTAATTTTATAGAATGCTTTTGTGAAGTAGAAAATTTAATGAAATCACTAAGACTCATTAATAACAAACAAAAAATCTTTTTATGGAGATATGATGAGATCTTTCATGTACCATGATTAATACTTGATTTGTTGTATTTTGTTTCTTTTTGGTATCTTTTTTTTTCCATTAGGTCTGTTGACTTTGGATGTATTGTTAATACATTTTATGTAATGTATGCTAAAGAAGAAGAAAAAAAGGATTCTGCTAAGAGTCACTCATTCAACATGGAGGAACGACTGATGCTGTCAGTGAGCAGTCAACTGGATCTATATGACAAAAGTTCATATTTCAAGGAATAAAATGACCTCGCTTTGAAGAGTGTGTTGTAAATACACAGTCCTGTACACGCTTATCGACCACTGCCTTTGCTCGTGTTTTTTTTTTACAACTTTTTTCCCCACTAATATAGCCTACAGCTAATTTTCACTAATAAAATGTGTTTATTTTAAAATTGGAAAAGCCCGAATGCTCGATCAACATCAGCCATCTTGCAAACAGACAACCCTTAGCACTTGCCCCTCCCACAAGAAGTGGATTTTGTCTCAGTTGGCGCAATTTCACTTCAAACTTTTGCTTTCTCGGCTCTATTTACGCTCTAGACACGGAATGCATTCAAAATGTTTAGCGTGCGGTAGATCAGATTTGAGCTCTATTCGCATTTGGTGTGAAGCGAACAGACTATTCTGTAGTTTTACAAGTAGTGCAAGTAAATGTATTATTATTGAATATAACTTTTCTATGCTTTATCTAACATTAAGAACGTCTTTTGTTGACCAACCTCCACTTCATATTCTAGGTGATCTTTGGATCCATTAAAAGCTACAGATCATCTCATATTCCAAGGCTTTTTTTTTCTAGCATGAGTTTGCATTAATTGTTTATGTTTTGCTGAGCTAATTATTTCTAAAACTAATGTTTAAGGTGATCTTCGATTATCTTTACTATTAATATAAAGTGAAAACCCTGTTTAATCATTGCTGTATGAATTAAAACATTATTATAAAATAGGGTCATAAGACAGCTGATTGTGTAGAGAATTATAACAATGGTCAAGTATATCCTGCTCTGGTTTGGGATACAGTTAAAGCAGTAATGAGAGGCAGACTTATCTCAAGAACTGCCTATTTGAAGAAGATAAAACGATTAAAATATGAGTTGGAAAAGATGCTTAGGAGTTTAGAACTAAAACAACAAGAAAGTACTAATGGTCAAGAATTCACTGGACAAATAACAGTTATTAAAAATAACATAAATAATATGATACACGAGGAGATAGAGAAAAATGTAAGATTTTCAAAACAGACTTTTTCTGAATCTGGTCCAAAAGCCACAAGAATTCTGGCAATGCTCCTTCAAAAGAAACAATTGAAGCACTCGGTTACCAAAATTAGAAACCCTTAACTGATAGTTTAACTTATCATATTAATCAAATTCATAAAATCTTTGAAAACTATTATCAAACACTATACACTTCCTCAAAACCAGTGAATGAAAGTGTTATTAACAGTATTTGGCAGAATTAGACCTGCCTTCCCTAGGATTAATTAAATGAAGCTTTAACTGCCCCAATCAGTCGAAAAGAATTGGACACAGATATTAGTGAAAGTGAAAGTGAAGTGACATTCAGCCAAGTATGGTGACCCATACTCAGAATTTGTGCTCTGCATTTAACCCATCCAAATGCACACACACAGAGCAGTGAACACACACACACATGGAGACACCGGAGCAGTGGGCAGCCATTTATGCTCGCGGCCGGGGAGCAGTTGGGGTTGATGCCTTGCTCAAGGGCACCTAGTGGTATTGAAGGTGGAGAGAGAGCTGACATGCACTCCCCACCCACAATTCCGTCCGCCCAAGACTAGAACTCACAACCCTTCGATTGGGAGTCACCCTCTAACCATTAGAGCCACGACTTACAGAAAGCTGAAAACTAACAAATGCCCAGGTAGTGATGGGTTTCCAAATGAGTGATATAAGATTTTCAAGGAGGAGCTTGCACCTGTTCTGCTGGAGTCTTTTAATTGAACTCTGAGCAGAGATACAGCCATCATGGAGAGAGGTGTAATATCTGTCCTCCCTAAGGAGGAAAAATATGGAATATTGAGAGTCATATCACCGATCTCAATTCTGAATGTTGATTACAAACTCTTTACTTCTATAATCTCTAAAAGAATGGAGAATTATCTTATAGACTTGATTCATGAGGATCAAACAGGATTCATTGAATTTGGTCAAACTCATGACAACATAAGACTAACATTGCATGTCATAGACCAAGCCAAGAAACAACAACTATGTTTTGCTTTTAGTCAGCCTCGATGCAGAGAAAGTCTTCGACCAGGTCAGCTGGCCCTTTTATTCAAGGTCTTCGAGCGCTTATCTTTAACAATCAATTTATTAGGTGTATTCAGACACTGTATGATAGTCCAAGGGCCACGATTAAAATTAATGGACACCTAACTGATAGCTTTCAACTGTTTAGAGGTAATTCGACAAGGCTGTTGCCTCAGTCCAGCACTCTTTGCGTTATACATAGAGCCCTTGGCACAGACTATTAGGCAAAATGTAGAGCTTAGGGGCATTATTATTGGAAATACTTAGCATATAATTGACTTCCCAATAAAATGACACTGAGCCAATTATAAACTTATATGGGAAGCTAAAAAGTTAAAAGTATCTAGGTGTATTTATCTCCCAAGATCTAGATTATTTTTTCAGTTTGAATTTTGAGAAACTTATTGATTCTATACAGAAAGATATGAAGTGCTGGGCAATGCAGATATTAGACTTCAATGCTAGTATGGAAATAGGTGAAAATGAATCTGCTTCCCAGATTTTTGTATCTTTTCATGTCATAGCCCATCAGGATTGCTGACTTCGCATTTCAACGCTTGGTACGGCTAATATCACAATTTATCTGGTGGACTCGACCAAGGATAGAATTTAGGACACTTCAGATTGATAAAGATAATGGCAGGTTTATTATTACGCATCTCAAATGAGACATATGGTTTATTGGTGTTCCCAAAAACCGAGGCTCGATGAGACCGAACTATCCCAGGGACAGAGCCAACCTCAAACCCGTTTAGGGAGGTAAAGTTATCACAAATAAAGATGGGAATCAGTATAGTTGAAGATACACTATTAATTTGGAAAGAAATTTTAAATGAGTACAAATTGACTAAGGAAATTAAACTTTTGCTCTGGCCCTCCTGCAACCCGAGTTTTCGACTAGGTGAAATAGACTCTTCATTCTTGAGTTGGAAAGATGAGGCCTCTTGGCCATGTGTCAGTTTTAGATGGCAACACATTCAAAAAATTCTAACAGCAAGAGTCAGTACAAACTAGAGAACAGAGATCTTTTCAAATATTTTCAAGTGACATATTTCTATAACAGTTAAATAAGAAAAGGTATCTTATTTATGAGCTTATGAGCACTTGCCAAGTAAAACTGTCTCTAAATTGTATAAAGCACTGCAGAAACAAAATGGAAATAATACCTTGTATATTAAGTCGAAATGGGAAAAGGATCTGTGTGTGGAAGTGTCAGAGGGTGATTGGTCTTTTGATGTGTGTGACACAACAGACATCTACTAGTTCCTAAAAGATGGAGGGAATTTGGGTGGATGTGTTTGGTTAGATTTTTCATTACACCCTCACATTAATAAACAAAGGGGTGAACGACAGTAATGCTGGCGACAGTGTGGACATCGGAACGCAATCACTCCCATTTATTTTGATGTGCCCAAAGTTAGAACAATTCTGGGACCAGATCCTTTTAATTACTGGAAGGATAATAGGTAATGTCATCCCTAAAGACCCTAAGATTTTCTTGTTAGGTCTACTACCTGTTGAGGTGGTCCAAAAGCTATCACTCGGTCTTGGTTAAAGATTGACCCACCTCGGACTGAACAATGGAAAGAAATAGCAGAGGAGATAAACTCAATGGAGAAGATGACATACTTTCTAATGATCAAAGGACATATATATATATATATATATATATATATATATATATATATAAGCGCTGTCAAAATGGCTTGCATGTAAAGAAGCGGAACAATTTTAATACTTTATTTGAATATTTTACTGCTGTTACGAATATATAGTGCCCCTTGTTCTTTGTCCTTGTATGTTGTGTTGTAATTAAGAAAAAATGCCAAATAAAGAGTATAATAGAACCCTGATCAAACCCACCTACCTGTTATTTTCTAATGATCCCAAAGACATTGATTAACAGGTTCAGGTGTGTTTGATCAGGGTTGGAGCAAACTCTGCAGTGCACTGGCCCTCCAGGGCAAGATTTGAATAACCCTGCCATACAGCATATCCACAATATGGTATGCCACACATTGCACTTTAACTTTAACAGTTCAACACTGGACTATACATATACAATACATTTAATACAATAACTTGCCCGTACCACTGGATACCATCCGATGCACATCAATGACATTTATGTATCCAGTTCATGTACATTCTGTTTCTTCTTAGCATATTTTATGCGTATATACGCTTACTTAATGTAGAAGAATAGATAAGTGGTATGTAATGTGTCATTTATTAAATTAAATAATCTAGAAGTCATTACACAGAAATGTACTTGTTTTTTTCTAATTATTTTTTATCTTAAACAGGACAAAGGAAAACTCTTGGTGAAGCAACTGAAAACCATGTGACACTATTATAAAGATGGAGTTTATTAAAGAGGAGGTTAAAGAGTTGAAGATTGAAGAATTAGTAGTCAAACATGAAAATACTGGAGGAGCAAATAAAGGTGGCATTTATTAAAGAGGAGAGGAAGACGTGAAGATTGGAAGAAACATTCAGAGTCAAACATGAAGATACTGAGACACAAACAGGTTGATTTTTTATTCTCAAAGCTGAACTCATTATTTTTATCCTTATGCTTATCCTAAAATGTCCAGCTCTACAGAAATGAAGAATTGCATATGAGTATCCTAACTCAAAGCGGTTTAGTTTGTCATGTCAAGTCATCTTTATTTATATAGCTTGAAACAAAATAGATTAAGTAAGAAAGCAACTGAACAACATTCATTAGGAAAACAGTGTTGTCAATAATGAAATATGACAGTTAAAGGCAGTTCATCATTGAATTCAGTGATGTCATCTCTGTTCAGTTAAATGGTTTCTGTGCATTTATTTGCAATCAAGTCAATGATATTGGTGTAGATTCACGTGACCAACTAAGAAGCCAGAGGCTACAGCGGCAACGGAACCAAAACTCCATCGGTGACAGAATTGAGAAAAACCTTGGGAGAAACCAGACAAAACCAGTAGTTCAATTCCAGTCTGCAGCAAAGCTCAGATTGTGCAGAAGAATCATCTGTTTCCTGTGGTTTTGTCCCGGTGGTCATCTGAGACAAGGTTTTACAGGGATCTGCATTTGGGGCTCTAGTTGTCCTGGTCTCTGCTGTCTCTTCAGGGCTGTAGAGGTCCTTTCTAGGTGCTGATCCACCATCTGGTCTGGATCATGCACTGGATCCGGTGAATGCAGTGACCTCTGATCTGGATACAGACTGGATCTGGTGGCTACGGTGACCTGGGAATAGAGAGAGAACAGACTAATATTAGTGTAGATGCTATTCTTCTAATTATGTAGCAAGTACATCGGGTGTTATGGAAGTGTTCCCTCATTCTGGTTTACCTAATTAATGCAGCCTAAAAGTCCTTTAATGGATTTGGATATTAAAAGAATATTAGTATGTTATGAGTAAGCCAGGTTAAAGAGATGGGTCTTTAATCTAGATTTAAACTGCAAGAGTGTGTCTGCCTCCCAACAATGTTAGGTAGGTTATGCCAGAGTTTAGAGCCAAATAGGAAAAGGATCTGCCGCCTGTTGATTTTTGATATTCTAGGTATTATCGAATTGCCTGAATTTTGAGAATGTAGTGGACGTGGAGGATTATAATGTAACAAGAGCTCATTCAAATACTGAGGTGCTAAAACCATTCAGAGGCTTTATAAGTAATAAGCAAGATTTTACAATCTATACAATGTTTAATAGGGAGCCAGTGCAGTTGACAGGGACCGGGCTAATATGGTCATACTTCCTGGTTCTAGTAAGAACTCTTGCTGCTGCATTTTGGACTAGCTGTAGTTTGTTTAGTACTGAGCCTTGAGGTACTCCATACTGCACTTGTGATTACTATGATACATCTTAATTCACTGCTACAAATTGATGGCGGTCATATAAGTAGACGATTCAAACCATGCTAATGCACTTCAACAAAAGTGTTGCCAACAAAGTGTTAAAGTCTATGCAAAATAATGTTGTGGTCAATTGTGTCAAACTCAGCACTAAGATCCAATAATAACTAATACTAATAGAGAGATACACCCGAATCAGATGATAAGAGCAGATCATTTGTAACTCTAAGGAGAGCAGTTTCAGTACTATGATACAGTCTAAATCCTGACTGGAGATCCTCATATACCATTTTTCTCTAAGAAGGAATATAATTGTGAGGATACTACCTTTTGTAGTATCTTGGACAGAAAGGGAGATTTGAGGTCGTTCTATAATTAACTAGTTCTTTGGGGTCAAGTTGTGGTTTTTTGATGAGAGGCTTACTAACAGCCAGTTTGAAGGTTTTGGGACATATCCTAATGTCAACGAGGAATTATTAATAGTCAGAAGAGGATCTATGACTTCTGGAAGCACCTCTTTAGGAGCTTAGATGGTATAGGGTCTAACCTACATGTTGTTGGTTTAGATGATTTAACAAGTTTACAATTCTTCCTCTCCTATAGTAGAGAATGAGTGGAACTGTTCCTCTGGGTCTATAGTGCACTGTCTGATGCATACTGTAGGCTTTATTTTCGTAATTTAGCCACTGTATTGAATAAATAAGGTTATGTTTGTTTTCTTCAAAAGAGAAGAAAAAGTAACGGATCTAGCAGTTTTTAATGCTTTTCTGTAGGATAGGCTACTTTCCCATCAAGCAATACGAAATACCTCTAGTTTTGTTTTCTTTTCAGCTGTGCTCCATTTTTTCGGGCTGCTCTCTTTAGGTGCAATATCTCATTATACCATGGTGTCAGACTGGTTTTCTTAACCTTCTTGCGTAAAGGAGCAACTGTATTTAAAATGCTAGAAAAGAGAGAGTCCATAGTTTCTTATACATCAACAAGTTGTTCAGAGGTTTTGGATATGCTATGGGATTTGGATGCATCAGGAAGATAACTTAAAAAGCAGTCTTTGTGTTAGAAATGATGGTTCTACCCATACTTGTAACAAGAAGTAGAATTTAAAATTTTGGCTATGAAGTTTGCACAGAACTAAATAATGATCTGAGATATCATCACTTGGCTGAATCATTTCAACACTATGAATGTCTATAAATGCCTGATCCCAATGCATATTTTTCATTATCAACATGGATATTAAAATCACCAAATATTAAAAACTTTATCTGCAGCCAGAACTAACTCGATGTAAAATCACCAAACTCTTTAATAAAAAAAATCATGGCTAGTCTGTTTTTATAAAAATATTTTTTTTTGACATGTTGGTTGTTTTATTCTTTATGTGGATCTTACAAGTTGCACTGAGTCGACTCAAGTGGTTTAACCTCAGTTTTATGAAGTGACATGGAGTGCATTGTTTGGTCAAAACAACCCTGATTTGCCACTTTATTTATATAATCTAATCTCCACACACCATTCCTGAGCAGATAATTTGATGTGCATTATTAATAATTCATTCACTGCAATCCCTGTGCTGATTCTGCATTATACACAAGATTCAAATGTCATGGAAAGCTGTTCCATGTTTATTGATATCTGTTCATATGGATACATTTTAGATTCTCTTCAACACCTGTAAATGAAGGTATTAAAATGCAAATATTTGTATGGAAATAATATAGCTGTACTATAAAATAAATTAACTTTTATTAAATTCTTCATATCTGTCTAATGAATTGATTCACATTAATCTTACAGTACATCTGAACTGTCTCAAGTACAATCTTTAGGTAGTTTATACTTGTTTAGGTTGGTTCTGGAATGGAGAAGTTTGGGAACCCCAGATTTAGTATACTTGATGGTGGTTTTGATGCTGTTGGTTTTGGATGCTTTAATGCTTTTTTTTTTGTTGTTGTTGGTTTAGATGTCTATTGCTTTCTGCCCTGAAATCTAGAATTGACTTACTTTTTGTGCTTTAGACCTGATGAAGCTGAAAGAGGAGAGTCAAGAACCGACTAAATTGAAGTGACAATTCAGACTGACAAAGATCAGGATTTCATAATTGGGGAAATATTTTAGTTGCTCAAAGACAAAAAGACACCATTTAAAAGCAAAAACTAGACGCCATTTAATCTGCCAGAGTGTGGAACAGGCTTCACTCAAAGAGGAAACCTTAATGTTCACATGAGAATTCACAATGGAGAGAAGCCTTTCACTTTGCCAACAATGTGGAATAAGTTTCACTCAAAGAGGAAACCTGAATGTCCACATGCGGATTCCACACGAGGGAATCTTTCACCTGTAATCACTGTGGAAAGAGCTCATCTGAAAAGGAACTCTTAAGACTCACATGAGAAGTCACTCTGGAGAGAAACCGTTAAATGTGATCAGTGTAGAAAGAGTTTTAGATATAAAAGACGAATCTTTAATAAACACAGGAGGATTCACTTCAGAAAGAACGGGTTTAAATGTCATCAGTGTGGACGGAGTTTCACAGACAGCAGTCACCTTTAAGAATCATGTAACAACTCACTCGGGAAAGCGTGTTCATGTAGTCTTCATTGTGGAAAGGATTGAAAACAGCGAACCTCGAGGGTTCCGAAGAATTACACTGAGAAAGCCTTTTGTTTGCCCCCAGTGTGGAAGGAGTTTCTCGTTTAGAGGAAACCTAAAGATTCACATAAGAGTTCACACTGGAGAAAAACCTTATTCCTGCCCCTAGTGTCCAAAACATTTTGTGTATAAAAAGAGACCTAAAGCGTCATTTGCAAACAATGGTCTGTGCATCGCAAGAAGTTTAGCAGAAGGAGCAATTAAAAAAAAAACTTGTGTATTCTTTCTGAGGTGTGAAGGGTATTCAATTAACTCTGCCTTTGGGACTGACAAATCAAATTTAATTGAACAAATATTTCATTGAAAAGGGTTCCACACAGAAAGTACTAATTTCAAAGAAAGATGGGTGTTTTTCTGATAAATCTGTCAAGATGTTGGGATATACTCATTAATGCTGGGCACTATAGGTGTATATATATGTGTGTGTGTGTGTGTGTGTGTGTGTTGTGTGTGTGTGATTTCCATGATCATTGGGCTTTCCATTTGTCTCTGTTTTATATTATTAATAAACTTCATCTGTCAATTAAAAACAAACCCTTTCTTCAGTTTTTGATGTTGGGCCCAGCATGTTTAGGATCTATTCAAATTAATAAATTAAATTAAATTAAAATGTGACTTGTGAACCCTTTCAAGCAATGTGAAAAGACAGATGTTTAGATATATGTCTGTATGAAACAACGTTAGACACTTTTACTTTAAAATTAAAATTTCCATGACTTAATTCTACAAAGTCAAACAAAGTAAGTCAACTTTTAATTAAGCTTGCAATATTAATATTTTTTCGACCACAATAAAATTGTGTATTTATTTAAAAACAGTTGCACTAAATTAAATACAGTTTTGCTATGACACAATAATTTTAAGAATCTAAAAAAAAAACGTTTTGGTGCCCTAGTATAAATTGTTCCCTTTAATCAAACACAAGTGCTTTGTCTTTTAAATGGAAAAGCACATATTTGATGATCAACTCGCTCTTTATTGGTAGTTATTTTAGCACATCACTGGACATCTTTTTGCATGTTAACTTTTATTCATTTTTGTGATTTTGGACAGCACTGCAGGAGAATGACTTTTATTTTGGTGTGGAGACGTGATCGTCATAAGGCTGCCCCGCGCTCCTGCTTTGTGATAAGCTAAGAAAGTTTGTCCCACCAGAGTCGCCAAAAAAAGAGAAAGGTTTGTGGTTTTAAGCATTGAAAGGTTGATAAATCAATACGAACTTAGCTGTTTACTAGTTAAATAAAAATACTCAAATATGATTGAATAGTGTAATGCTTTATCTAACATTGGAGAAAGTTTTTTTTTTTTTTTGCTCGTGTGTGCGCAAAGTAGTGAGGGGAGTCCGATTCTTTTCAGCGAACCGATTCTTTCAGACAGTTCATTTCTATTGTCCAAATTCGGCCCTCATTCGAGTCTTCGATTCACTCGCGCTCACAGCATCGCTCGCCATGTTTCAGTGCTGTTGGAGTTACAGGACTAATATATTCTGGATATTGATTTAAAGTCGAAAGAACGACACGATTGTGAAAAAATCGTTACTTTAGTAAAGTGGGATCAAGTCTTATTCAAGGCGCATCTGTTTTCGATCAGTTCGGTCCAAGGGAACTGGCTCAAAAGAACCGGTTAAAACATCGTTATTACGAACGTTTTGCTCTAGTCATGACCCGGTGGAAGCGTCAGAACAGAACAAACAGCTACCGGGGAAAGGCTCACATCCCAGAAAACATCCCATTATTCCCTATTTGAATTTTATTGTAAACATTTGTGACGCTAGTGGAGAATTTCTGTCTAAGCGAATGTTTGAAGCTAAACTTTCTCTGTGTCTTTCACCAATGCAGAAGCCCGCAACGGGCTGATTGGGTTTTTTAAATTTTATTTTTTGTTAATTCTTCCCATCTTAATCGGGAAAAGGTCCAAACACAGGAAACTTCTACAAACCTGAGATCTACTGAAAGATGGCTTTTTAAAGAGGAGAAGTGAAGATGTGAAGATTGAAGAAACTTCAGAGTCAAACAAGAAGATACTGAGAACAAAAAAGATGATGTTTATTAAAGAGGAGAGTAAAGATAAAGACTGAAGAAACTTCAGAGTCAAACAAGAAGACGAGGAAAAACGGTTGGTTTTTCTAAAGCTGAAGCCAATATTTGATCCTTATTAAAATGAATGATATTTTTGAGAATTATATGGGAAATTCTAATTGTTTGCTCATCCTCATGTGACATTCATAAATATCAAACATGCTGGAAATATAGGGTTTAAAATTTTGGGTAGGTTGAATTTGATAAGGAAGATGGGTTTTGAGTTTTTCCCTCGGAAATCAAAACAGTAAACCCTTTATTGGGTCAACAAACAAAAATCTTTTTTCCTCCATATTGCCAAAGAAACAAAGGGTAAGTAATAAACCTCATTTGCAGTCCAAACCCCCACCCAATCTTTGTACAAATGTATCCAACGCTTTTTCCATAAATGCCCCCAGACAGCAAAATTAATATTTTGAATGACTTTTCAACATTTAACATTAGAATTTACCGTATTGTCAATTATTCTAGGAGAACATCTCAAATGTTAAACCTACACTGTTCCACGGTGGATTGATTTGATCTATATCACAAAAAGGTAAATCAAATTATAACAAACATGAAATCCGTTTCCAATCAGTGTTTAAAACAGTGGAAATTTTTAAGTTACTTTGTCATTTTGGTCAAGAAGTGTCTGCTAAATCAATGTGAATTACAAACCCCATGTAAAAACTTTTACTTTGGCGAAATAATGCATTTTCATCTCCTGGAGG